>CM041805.1:735318-745318 GCA_023376895.1 Aspiorhynchus laticeps | reverse complement strand
TCAGAGGTCATTGATCAGGGTCACTGTGATGAGTGTATGTGAGCTGTGAGAGCGAGTCGTACCATGCCCTTGGGTCCCAGAGTGCTCTTCACCAGATCTCCGATAGCGATGGCGCCGATGAAGGAGGACTGAGACACACAGAGAGAGACTCGGAGTCAGATGAGGGTTATGAATGATGTGGTGTAATACGAGGGTCATGTGACTCACCAGACGAGCCGTCTCTGCCTTCTCCTCGTCCGCCCCGTGCCTGAAGATACTGACCGGAGCCATCGATAAAGACGCCTGCGGCAACAACAAGCATGTGCAGCTTTTAGACTTCATTACACACATGCTGCTCGATCAGTGCGATATATATATACACATAATATTGAGAAATATTGCAATAGCTAATATTGTTTCCTATTTGAATATACTTTAAAGTAGAGTTTATTTCTGTGATGCAGCGCTGCATTTTCAGCATCAGTCTTCAGTGTCTAATATTATAATATGCTGATTTATTATGAGTGTTGAAACTCTTCATATTGCTTTTGAACCTGTGATGCTTTTTTCTTTTGATTTTTTTGATGAATAAAGTTAAAAAGAGCAGCATTTATTCAAAAATAGAAATATTTTCTAACAATATAAGTCTTTACTTATTACTTTTTATTCATTTAACACGTCCCTCCTGAATAAAAGCATTAATTTATTATAACTATATATATATATATATTTTTTTTTTAAATAAATGCTGTTCTTTTTAACCTTTTATTAATCCGAGAATCCTAAAAAAAATATATATCACAGGTCCCCCCCCCAAAAAAATATTTTTATTATTAATAAAATTATTAATTATGATTTCTGACACTGAAGACTGGAGTAATGATGCTGAAAATACAGCTTTGATCACAGAAATAATTATATTCTAACACATATTCACATAGTAAACTGTCTATATATCTATTAAACCATAAAAAGTTATGTATATTTAAAAAATATATTAACAGATATTCAAAAACAATTGTTTTAAAAGAATGCACTGCATTTAAAATGTGATAAAACTCAATACTAATTATATTTAGCTAATAATGTGGTGCTGTACAACCTATTATTTAACATGCATTACATATGTATTATTGGAGATATTAATAAATATGAATCTGTGTCTCCCGGAGAACACACTACACAATATTTATAACAGAAATAAGTGATAAATATGGAAATTATGAAGCTTTATGAAGTAACAAATCAACCGCAGTAGTATAACATAGTACTATACAAAATAGCTGTTATAATAATCATAATAATTTCTTAATATTTAATATCATATTTCAATAATTGTAAAATGCATAATTATTACACCATCTAAAATATATCATTTTAAACAATTGTTAGGGCAATAAATAAGATACACTTTTAATAACAAATATTTTCTAGACACTACATAATATTTTCATTTAGATTAATAATATATATATATATATATACACAGAGCTGGGTAGTGATGGATTACGTAATCAGATTACAACAATTAAGTACTTGTAATTAGAGTAAATTACTTTTTAAAATACTTGTAATCAGACTAGTTACTTTATGGATTACATATTCACACAATAGTAATAAATTCACAATTCATTGATTCTCCCTAATTCATCTCTCAGATTTCTCTTTCTAAAACAGCCTGATTATAGATCATATATCATACTCTGTAGGTTATTAATTATAACTCATTAAAATGCACATTGTTTCTTAGTTATATGTAATGCAGGCGTTCCAAACGTTTGGTCATCTAGACCTTAATCACCAAATACATTGCTTTAATTACCCCAGAGATTTAAAAATACATATTTCAATAATCAAGCATCTCATTTGCATGTTCACGGTTTCTCTGATGTTGATTAATGATCACGTGGCATGCAGGTAATATTTCAGCTGTTTAATTTAAAGCAAAGACTACAGAAATACAAAGAGGTTCACTGCTACACTTATGAATGAGAAAGCACAATATGGAGTAATAATCCATCTAGAGCCATATCTCCCATAGCAACCTGCCTAGAGCAGCCGCGCGCATGCGCAGTATGAGCACGCTATGACTCCGCGTGCGCAGTGTGAGCACGGTATGTAAAAGAGACTTGTAAAATTATTTTTAATTTTATATAATTAATTATGTGTCAGCTTTTCATTAAACTCAACTTAACGTTACCTAAAATATGTAACGTAACGGATTACGTTACTGACTACAATTTTTGTCATGTAATCTGTAATCAGTATCGAATCTAACCAGCTCTATAGCTTCTTCTGATGTTTGAATACACCTGCAGTAATCGATTATGATTATCATAACCCCAGATCAGATCATGTTTAGAGCAGTTAGCGGGAGATGATCAGAGAGTCTATGAAGCGACTCCTCAGAAAACACTAGAAGCTCATTGTTACAGACGCACGCGGCGCTGGAACACAGCGCGAGCCTCGCTGCAGAATCACACACACACACACTAACGTTATTCACTCATTAATTATGATTTAAACACTTCACTCACCATGATGATTACAGGATGTGTTGTAGAGACGCGCACGCGACCAGAAGAAGGTTCTGGAGAAGAGCGCGAGAGAGCAACCGCTTCCTGTGACGAGCCTCGGCGCGAACGCTCTTCAACTTAAAAGTCTCTGCGCAGAGAGAGCGAGAAAACGCATTTAGAATTAAACTAGTATTACGTTATTATTTTTCAGCAACCTAATAATAACTCAATTATATTAGTTTGGTAAGTGGCGGAACTTTAAACAAAAGCAGGCCACTTTGGTGTCCCGTGACTTTTATTTACGCATCATCTTTTATTTTAAGTAGCAACGAGATTTTATATATATATATATAAAAGGATCATCTAAAATACAAATGAACCGAACAGATAAAGTAGCTAGTTTAGTAAGCTTGATTGGTTCTCAACTGTATCCAGCAATTAAAACCAAATTTAATTATAATTTCGACACAAACTATTTTAATGTTACAAAAATATTTAGATAATTAAAAAATATATATGTAATAATAAGAGAGAGAAAGAAGCAGGAGATGTTGTGTGTTTGTAGTCGAGCTGCTGCACTACATTACCCACAATGCAGCAGTGCAGGTGGCAGCTTCACCTGTCAGGTTAGGGAGGAAGGTGTGAGAGTGCAGCAGATGTTGTGTGTTTGTAGTGGAGCTGCTGCACTACATTACCCACAATGCAGCAGTGCAGGTGGTGCTTCACCTGTCAGGTTAGGGAGGAAGGTGTGAGAGTGCAGCAGATGTTGTGTGTTTGTAGTCGAGCTGCTGCACTACATTACCCACAATGCAGCAGTGCAGGTGGCGGCTTCACCTGTCAGGTGAGGAAGGTGCGAGAGTGCAGCAGATGTTGTGTGTTTGTAGCTGAGCTGCTGCACTACATTACCCACAATGCAGCAGTGCAGGTGGCAGCTTCACCTGTCAGGTGAGGGAGGAAAGTGTGAGAGTGCAGCACATGTTGTGTGTGTTTGTAGTCGAGCTGCTGCACTACATTACCCACAATGCAGCAGTGCAGGTGGCGGCTCCACCTGTCAGGTTAGGGAGGAAGCAGCAGAGACGAGACACTGAAGCATGGGCTCCTGATCGACTGACTCATGGAGGATCCTCAGGACGACTCCTTCGACTTCCTCTTCAAGATCATCCTCATCGGAGACTCCAACGTGGGCAAGACCTGCCTGGTGCAGAGCTTCCAGAGCGGCCTGTTCTCCGAGACGCAGCAGAACACCATCGGAGTGGACTTCACCGTGCGCACGCTCAGCATCGACGGACGCAGAGTCAAGGTCAGAGGTCACCGGGGTTTAATCTGAAGCATCTCAGTGAAAACTAGCCTGAATGCATAATATACACACTTGAGCGCTTATGTTAATTAATGTGCAGTCTGTTTGCTCTACACTGAACCGGTTCAAGCAGCAGAACCGGATCAACAGGTCTGTCCTCTACACGCTCAAACAGGAAGCGATGATCCTGATAAACACGCTGCTTCCTGCAGCACAGATAAACACATGCTGTGTGTTGTGAGATGCTGACGTGTAACATCTGACAAACACAATTGTATGTTTCAATTGTAGTACACTGCAGTATATAGGGTACACTCAGAAGTATGTAATGAACATTGTAATGTAGAACATAGTGTGCACTGCAAATAGTGATATATAGTGTACAATAAGTAGCACAGTATATATATATGTATACACCGTCCTAGTAGCAGACAGTATGCAGTGCACACTGTTCAGCAGGCAGTGTGTAGAATACAGTGTTCAATACGCAGTATGTAGTATAGTGTTAAATAATCATACTACTCGCATGCCTATGTAATGTAAACTTTGCTGTTTGCAGTATGTGTAGTAGGCAGTATGTAGTATACACTGCAGTATGTAATACATAATGTTCACTGTGCTGATGAAATTTACACTGTTCAGTAGTGTACAGTATTCATAATATACACTAAGCAGTATGTAGAACGAAGTGTACAATGTCCACTAATGCAGTACATAGTGTACACTAAGCATGAGTCAGTATGCAGTATTCAACATACACCAAGAAGGCAGTGTTTAATAGGCAGTTACGGGGTTCAATAGACTGTATGTAGTGTTCAGTGTGCATTATTCAGTATGCAGTGTGCATTATTCAGTATGCAGTGTACAGTATTCAGTATGCAGTGTACAGTATTCAGTATGCAATGGACCTTTTTCACATTTCCAGGTTTCTCAGCAGCTGAAGTCGTCATAGATGGGTAAACGTCTATAGCAGTGAATGGGAGACGACCACAACTATATTATTGCATTCCCATTTGCTCAAAAGCAAAAGAATATAATACAGAGTATAGTGTTATAAATGTACCTACATTTGAAAAAAATTAAAATATAAGAAACTTGAGGATTTATGAAGCAGATGGCAGTTGAAAAGGGTCCATATGCAGTGTTTAGTATGCAGTATGAAATGTCCAGTGTTCAGTACACAGTGTTTAGTATACATTTAATACACAGTATGCAGTGTAGTGTTCAGTACACAATGCAGTATACATTGTTTATTAGGCAGTATGCAGTGTTCAGTAGGCCGTATTTAATAGGCAGTATGTAATTTACATTGTTCAGTAGGCAGTTTGCAGTGTACAGTAGAGAGTATGCAGTATTTAGTATGCATGTCATACTCTGCAGTTGGGTTGTCAGTATCGCGATAGTACAATATTGTGGTTATCGTGACAGCCTAATTTAGTACGCAGTATCCAGTGTACGGTAGGCAGTATAGTGTTCAATTTGCATGCAGTATACAGTATTCAGTAGGCAATATGTAGTGTTTAGTAGGCAGTATGTAATGTACAGTGTTCAGCAGACAGTATGCAGTGTAGTATTCAGTATGTTTAGTAGGCAGTGTGCAGTAGGCAATATGTAATGTACAGTGTTCAGTAGGCAGTATGTTTAGTACACAGTATGCAGTGTTCAGCAGACAGTATGTAATGTACAATGTTCAGTAGGCAGTGTGCAGTAGGCAATTTGTAATGTACAGTCTTCAGTAGGCAGTATGTTTAGTACACAGTATGCAATGTTCAGTAGGCAATATGTAATGTACAGTGTTCAGTAGGCAGTATGTTTAGTACACAGTATGCAGTGTTCAGTAGATAGTATGTTTAGTACACAGTATGCAGTGTTCAGTAGGCAGTATGTAATGTACAATGTTCAGTAGGCAGTGTGCAGTGGGCAATATGTAATGTACAGTGCTCAGTAGGCAGTATGTTTAGTACACAGTATGCAGTGTTCAGAAGGCAGTATGTAATGTACAATGTTCAGTAGGGAGTGTGCAGTAGGCAATATGTAATGTACAGTGCTCAGTAGGCAGTATGTTTAGTACACAGTATGCAGTGTTCAGTAGGCAGTATGTAATGTACAATGTTCAGTAGGGAGTGTGCAGTAGGCAATATGTAATGTACAGTGCTCAGTAGGCAGTATGTTTAGTACACAGTATGCAGTGTTCAGTAGGCAATATGTAATGTACAGTGCTCAGTAGGCAGTATGTTTAGTACACAGTATGCAGTGTTCAGTAGGCAGTATGCAATGTAGTGTTCAGTATGCAGTATGTTTAGTATGCAGCATGCAGTGTTCAGTAGGCAGAATGTAATGTAGTGTTCAGTAGACAGTATGCAGTGTTCAGTATGCAGTTTAGTAGGCAGAATGTAATGTACAGTGTTCAGTAGGCAGTATGTAATGCACAGTGTTCAGTAGGCAGTATGTAGTGCAGTGTTCAGTAGACAGTATGCAGTGTTCAGTAGACAGTGTTTAGTACGCGGTATGCAGTGTACAGTGTTGAGTAGGCAGTATGTAATGCACAGTGTTCAGTAGACAGTATGCAGTGTTCAGTAGACAGTGTTTAGTACGCGGTATGCAGTGTACAGTGTTCAGTAGGCAGTATGTAATGCACAGTGTTCAGCATGCAGTGTTTAGTACGCAGTATGTAGTGTTCAGTAGGCAGTATGTAATGCAGTGTTCAGCATGCAGTGTTTAGTACGCAGTATGTAGTGTTCAGTAGGCAGTATGTAATGCACAGTGTTCAGCATGCAGTGTTTAGTACGCAGTATGTAGTGTTCAGTAGGCAGTATGTAATGCAGTGTTCAGCATGCAGTGTTTAGTACGCAGTATGTAGTGTTCAGTAGGCAGTATGTAATGCAGTGTTCAGCATGCAGTGTTTAGAACGCAGTATGTAGTGTTCAGTAGGCAGTATGTAATGCAGTGTTCAGCATGCAGTGTTTAGTACGCAGTATGTAGTGTTCAGTAGGCAGTATGTAATGCAGTGTTCAGCATGCAGTGTTTAGTACGCAGTATGTAGTGTTCAGTAGGCAGTATGTAATGCACAGTGTTTAGTACGCAGTATGTAGTGTTCAGTAGGCAGTATGTAATGCAGTGTTTAGTACGCAGTATGTAGTGTTCAGTAGGCAGTATGTAATGCAGTGTTCAGCATGCAGTATGCAGTGTTCAGTAGACAGTGTTTAGTACGCGGTATGCAGTGTACAGTGTTCAGTAGGCAGTATGTAGTGTTCAGTAGGCAGTATGTAATGCACAGTGTTTAGTACGCAGTATGTAGTGTTCAGTAGGCAGTATGTAATGCAGTGTTCAGCATGCAGTGTTTAGAACGCAGTATGTAGTGTTCAGTAGGCAGTATGTAATGCACAGTGTTCAGCATGCAGTGTTTAGTACGCAGTATGTAGTGTTCAGTAGGCAGTATGTAATGCAGTGTTCAGCATGCAGTGTTTAGTACGCAGTATGTAGTGTTCAGTAGGCAGTATGTAATGCAGTGTTCAGCATGCAGTGTTTAGTACGCAGTATGTAGTGTGCAGTAGGCAGTATGTAATGCACAGTGTTCAGCATGCAGTGTTTAGAACGCAGTATGTAGTGTTCAGTAGGCAGTATGTAATGCAGTGTTCAGCATGCAGTGTTTAGTACGCAGTATGTAGTGTTCAGTAGGCAGTATGTAATGCAGTGTTTAGTACGCAGTATGTAGTGTTCAGTAGGCAGTATGTAATGCAGTGTTCAGCATGCAGTATGCAGTGTTCAGTAGACAGTGTTTAGTACGCGGTATGCAGTGTACAGTGTTCAGTAGGCAGTATGTAGTGTTCAGTAGGCAGTATGTAATGCAGTGTTCAGCATGCAGTGTTTAGTACGCAGTATGTAGTGTTCAGTAGGCAGTATGTAATGCACAGTGTTCAGCATGCAGTGTTTAGTACGCAGTATGTAGTGTTCAGTAGGCAGTATGTAATGCAGTGTTCAGCATGCAGTGTTCAGTAGGCAGTATGTAGTGCACAGTGTTCAGTAGGCAGTATGTAATGCAGTGTTCAGCATGCAGTGTTTAGTACGCAGTATGTAGTGTTCAGTAGGCAGTATGTAATGCACAGTGTTTAGTACGCAGTATGTAGTGTTCAGTAGGCAGTATGTAATGCAGTGTTCAGTATGCAGTGTTTAGTACGCAGTATGTAGTGTTCAATAGGCAGTATGTAATGCAGTGTTCAGCATGCAGTTTAGTACGCAGTATGTAGTGTTCAGTAGGCAGTATGTAATGCAGTGTTCAGCATGCAGTGTTTAGTACGCAGTATGTAGTGTTCAGTAGGCAGTATGTAATGCAGTGTTCAGCATGCAGTGTTTAGTACGCAGTATGTAGTGTTTAGTAGGCAGTATGTAATGCAGTGTTCAGTATGCAGTGTTTAGTACGCAGTATGTAGTGTGTAGTATACAGTGTGCAGTATTCAGTGTTGAGCATGCAGTGTTTAGAACGCAGTATGTAGTATACAGTGTGCAGTATTCAGTGTTCAGCATGCAGTGTTTAGAACGCAGTATGTAGTGTTTAGTGTTCAGCATGCAGTGTTTAGTACGCAGTATGTAGTGTTCAGTAGGCAGTATGTAATGCAGTGTTCAGCATGCAGTGTTTAGAACGCAGTATGCAGTATGTAGTATACAGTGTGCAGTATTCAGTGTTCAGCATGCAGTGTTTAGTACGCAGTATGTAGTGTGTAGTATACAGTGTGCAGTATTCAGTGTTGAGTATGCAGTGAGCCGGTGTTGCTCTCGGTCTCTGGTGCGTGTGGTGAGCACACAGGTGTGTTTGGTGTCTCAGAGGAGTGATCAGTGTGTGTGTGTGTGTGTGCAGATGCAGGTGTGGGACACGGCGGGGCAGGAGCGCTTCCGCACCATCACACAGAGCTACTACCGCAGCGCTCACGGGGCCATGATCACCTACGACATCAGCCGCAGGGACACCTTCGACTCGGTGCAGCGCTGGCTCCACGAGCTGCAGCGCTTCGGAGCCGCTAACCTGGTCACCGCGCTCATAGGTAACAGCTAGCCACCTCCTCCGCACGGAGATCCAGCTCCAGTCTGCTCCCTAAGCTCTTCTGTGTGTCCTCAGGGAACAAGCGTGATCTGGAGGCGGAGCGGCAGGTGCCGTTCACAGACGCCTGTGAGCTAGCGGAGGAGCAGGGCATGCTAGCGGCGCTGGAGACGTCTGCGCGGGAGGCGTGGAGCGTGGAGGAGGCGTTCGTCATGATGGCGCGGCAGCTGCTGCTGCAGAACGGCCTGAGCGTCACGCCGGACACCGACGATCAAGTGCTGCTGCGCACTAACTCTCGCACCGTCATCAGCGGCCCGGCGCTCACACACGACAAGCAGCAGTCCTGCCAGTGCTGATTCAACACCACTCACTCACTCGTTCACTAAGCCCTATATAGTGTATGGCAGTAGGGGGAGGGGGGGAGAGAGAGGGAGGGGAGAGAGAGGGAGAGGGGGAGGGGGGGAGAGAGAGGGGGAGGGGGGGGAGAGAGAGGGGGAGGGGGGGGAGAGGGGGGGAGGGAGAGGGGGGAGGGGGGGAGAGAGAGGGGGAGGGGAGAGAGAGAGAGGGGGAGGGGGGAGAGAGAGGGGGAGGGGGGGGATAGAGGGGAGGGGGGGAGAGAGGAGGGGGAGGGGAGAGGGGCGGGATCGGGAAATGTCCGCGAGCTGGGATTCGAACTCGGGTCACCCGTAGCGTAACTGCACTATATGTCAGCGCTGCCCACGAGGCTATCGGCGCCAACAGAGCGCCACGTTTTTAATAGAATTTAAACTTTTACACAGCGGACCAATCAGAAGCCCCCGGAGGCGGAGCAAGCGCTGCAAGCTATTGTTTACAGTAGGAAGTTGGCATGGCAATAGTGATGGGAAGTTCGGATCATTTTACCGACTCGGACCTTTGAGTCTCGTTCAGCAAAATGAACTAATCAGTCATACACACACACACATAATACATATATATTGCCATTGTCCTCATTTGTAAGTTGATTTGGATAAAAGTGTCTGCTAAATTACTAAATATAAATATATAAGCTCGATACCATAGAGCCCCCCTACATAACAAATCCCAATTTAACCCCTGGTTACGCGTATGAGGCGGTCACGTGATGAACGAACGACTCAAACCCGAAGACTCGAGAGAACCTATCAGATGCTGTGCACGCGCGACTGAACGAAT
>CM041805.1:715318-730318 GCA_023376895.1 Aspiorhynchus laticeps | reverse complement strand
CGAGTTTTTACAGCAATCCGTGTTCTAGGTATATTACGGTAAGGAAAGCCCTAGCGCGTGTCCTGAATGAGGTACGGGACTTCCGGGTCTTGCGGGTCCGAATACAAGACGATCGGCATGAATGGAAGGATCAGAGAACATGTAGATCATATATATATGTAGATCATGTTTTGACCATTTTGAATCTGATCGGGACGAAGTAGTCCGTGAGAGAGATGCCTTTACAGACACAGAAACATCTCTAGATGTGTATGGACCGATAACCTCAATCTGAATGTGTGTGTGTGTGTGTGTACAGTATGTATGTATGTGTGTGTGTGTGTGTGTATACAGTATGTATGTATGTAGCCTATATGTGTGTTTGTGTGTGCGTGTGTATGTACAGTATGTATGTATGTATGTATGTAGCCTATATATATATATATATATATATATATATATATATATATATATATATATATATATATGTGTGTGTGTGTGTGTGTGTACAGTATGTATGTATGCATGTAGCCTATATGTGTCTGTGTGTGTGTGTGTGTGTACAGTATGTATGCATGTATGTATGTATGTAGCATATATGTGTGTTTGTGTGTGTGTATGTACAGTATGTATGTATGCATGTATGTATGTAGCATATATGTGTGTTTGTGTGTGTGTATGTACAGTATGTATGTATGCATGTATGTAGCCTATATGTGTGTGTGTGTGTGTGTGTGTACAGTATGCATGTATGTATGTAGCCTATATGTGTGTGTGTGTGTGTGTGTGTGTGTGTGTGTAGCCTATATGTGTATGTGTGTGTGTGTGTGTGTGTATGTGTGAGTGTGTGTGTATGTACAGTATGTATGTATGTATGTAGCCTATATGTGTGTTTGTGTGTGTGTGTGTGTGTGTAGCCTATATGTGTATGTGTGTGTGTATGTACAGTATGTATGTATGTATGTAGCCTATATGTGTGTTTGTGTGTGTGTGTGTGTGTGTGTGTGTGTGTGTGTGTAGCCTATATGTGTTTGTGTGTGTGTCTGTCTGTTCTGTTTATTGAATGCAATTTCAGTTATTCATATAATTATTTACAGGTGAAAGAATGTGACATTTGTATGTATTTTGCTTGAAAATGCACTACTTTGATAAAAATGCATTTTTCTCAGTTTTTTGTCCAAAATGTTGTATTTCTGATGAAACCTATGTGCATTCAAGTAGTGATAAAACATGAACACATGAAGATAGAATAAAATAGTTTTTTTTTTAATTAAAAGCAGAGGCTCGGTTCTGTATTTTGATATATGTTCATATATTCATAGCAGGAAATATTCTGAGGGCCGTCAAATTTAGGTGAAAATCATGAAAACCGCTGGCGGGGAAAGAGTTAAACTACAGAGAGTCATTAAAGCTTCTCTTCTGTTGACAAGCTTCATCAAGCATTCTTCATCACTAATCCAGCACATGTTGTGTTTTCACTGAATCCCGAGCTGCTCGTGTGTAACTGAACACAGTGCAGCACAGTCCATCAGAAACACCTCTCTTCACTCCGCTGATTCTCCAAGTGTACACTAGTGATCAGATCCACACTTCTGGACGAGTCGACGTTTGTGAGCGGCTTTAGGCTTACCATGCTGGGAAGTGTAGCTCAGTGTTGTTCCTTATGGCACTTATAAACACTATTGAACCCTCAAAGACTGAGACAGCCGAAATCTTTCATAACTTTTGAAAAAAGTCTCTTCAGGTCAGTGAACGCAGATTAAAATCTTCAAATCACACTGAATGGTGTGATCGTATGCTGCAGAGATGAACCAAGTGATCACAATATCGCACACGTCTAAGGTTGAGGAGTGAAACATACGAATCATTGTAATTTAGGAATAGAATCACGTTGGTGTTTGAATCATGTTCGCGATCTTTAAGTAAGTGTAGCCAAACTTTGGAGCGCTTAGATTAGCGAGCAAGGTCCTGGCAGATCGCTAGGTCACACAGATGAAGAAAGATAAAGCGCATAGGAATCGATAGGCGGAATCGAAATTTTAATTTGACAAGTATCCGATTCCTGACCCGTAAGTATCCGATTCTGGAATCGATTTTCGATTCCCAACCCTCCTGTGAGTCCCAGTCCTCACCTGTGATCGCTCTTCTTCTGTTGTTTGTGTCTGGACGAGCGTCTGCTGGACGGAGGAGACGCGGCGTGATCCTCAGACTCCACATCACTGGACAGAACGATCCTGCAGGAGACAGCGCTCAGTGACAGACTCAACACACACACGTCTGAGGATGATATAGAGAGAGATGAAGACACCTGTGTTTTCTGCCTGTGCCTCTGACGGCCGGAGAGCTGCTGCTGGGACGAGCGGGAGAGGAGACCTGAGCTGATGAACACTGCACCTCCATCATCACACCCTCAGACTCACTGAAACACACACACACACAAACGTGAAATCACAGTACTACTATTTACAGCCGTCTGAATCTCGTAGCTTTCACTCATTAACTCTTTCCCCGCCATTGATGAGATATCTCGTCAATTAAGAGACAACGCTTCCCCGCCAAAGACGAGTTTTTACAGCAATCCGTGTTCTAGGTATATTACGGTAAGGAAAGCCCTAGCGCGTGTCCTGAATGAGGTACGGGACTTCCGGGTCTTGCGGGTCCGAATACAAGACGATCGGCATGAATGGAAGGATCAGAGAACATGTAGATCATATATATATGTAGATCATGTTTTGACCATTTTGAATCTGATCGGGACGAAGTAGTCCGTGAGAGAGATGCCTTTACAGACACAGAAACATCTCTAGATGTGTATGGACCGATAACCTCAATCTGAATGTGTGTGTGTGTGTGTGTGTACAGTATGTATGTATGTGTGTGTGTGTGTGTGTATACAGTATGTATGTATGTAGCCTATATGTGTGTTTGTGTGTGCGTGTGTATGTACAGTATGTATGTATGTATGTATGTAGCCTATATATATATATATATATATATATATATATATATATATATATATATATATATATATATATATGTGTGTGTGTGTGTGTGTGTGTACAGTATGTATGTATGCATGTAGCCTATATGTGTCTGTGTGTGTGTGTGTGTGTACAGTATGTATGCATGTATGTATGTATGTAGCATATATGTGTGTTTGTGTGTGTGTATGTACAGTATGTATGTATGCATGTATGTATGTAGCATATATGTGTGTTTGTGTGTGTGTATGTACAGTATGTATGTATGCATGTATGTAGCCTATATGTGTGTGTGTGTGTGTGTGTGTACAGTATGCATGTATGTATGTAGCCTATATGTGTGTGTGTGTGTGTGTGTGTGTGTGTGTGTGTGTGTGTAGCCTATATGTGTATGTGTGTGTGTGTGTGTGTGTATGTGTGAGTGTGTGTGTATGTACAGTATGTATGTATGTATGTAGCCTATATGTGTGTTTGTGTGTGTGTGTGTGTGTGTAGCCTATATGTGTATGTGTGTGTGTGTGTGTATGTACAGTATGTATGTATGTATGTAGCCTATATGTGTGTTTGTGTGTGTGTGTGTGTGTGTGTGTGTGTGTGTGTAGCCTATATGTGTTTGTGTGTGTGTCTGTCTGTTCTGTTTATTGAATGCAATTTCAGTTATTCATATAATTATTTACAGGTGAAAGAATGTGACATTTGTATGTATTTTGCTTGAAAATGCACTACTTTGATAAAAATGCATTTTTCTCAGTTTTTTGTCCAAAATGTTGTATTTCTGATGAAACCTATGTGCATTCAAGTAGTGATAAAACATGAACACATGAAGATAGAATAAAATAGTTTTTTTTTTAATTAAAAGCAGAGGCTCGGTTCTGTATTTTGATATATGTTCATATATTCATAGCAGGAAATATTCTGAGGGCCGTCAAATTTAGGTGAAAATCATGAAAACCGCTGGCGGGGAAAGAGTTAAACTACAGAGAGTCATTAAAGCTTCTCTTCTGTTGACAAGCTTCATCAAGCATTCTTCATCACTAATCCAGCACATGTTGTGTTTTCACTGAATCCCGAGCTGCTCGTGTGTAACTGAACACAGTGCAGCACAGTCCATCAGAAACACCTCTCTTCACTCCGCTGATTCTCCAAGTGTACACTAGTGATCAGATCCACACTTCTGGACGAGTCGACGTTTGTGAGCGGCTTTAGGCTTACCATGCTGGGAAGTGTAGCTCAGTGTTGTTCCTTATGGCACTTATAAACACTATTGAACCCTCAAAGACTGAGACAGCCGAAATCTTTCATAACTTTTGAAAAAAGTCTCTTCAGGTCAGTGAACGCAGATTAAAATCTTCAAATCACACTGAATGGTGTGATCGTATGCTGCAGAGATGAACCAAGTGATCACAATATCGCACACGTCTAAGGTTGAGGAGTGAAACATACGAATCATTGTAATTTAGGAATAGAATCACGTTGGTGTTTGAATCATGTTCGCGATCTTTAAGTAAGTGTAGCCAAACTTTGGAGCGCTTAGATTAGCGAGCAAGGTCCTGGCAGATCGCTAGGTCACACAGATGAAGAAAGATAAAGCGCATAGGAATCGATAGGCGGAATCGAAATTTTAATTTGACAAGTATCCGATTCCTGACCCGTAAGTATCCGATTCTGGAATCGATTTTCGATTCCCAACCCTCCTGTGAGTCCCAGTCCTCACCTGTGATCGCTCTTCTTCTGTTGTTTGTGTCTGGACGAGCGTCTGCTGGACGGAGGAGACGCGGCGTGATCCTCAGACTCCACATCACTGGACAGAACGATCCTGCAGGAGACAGCGCTCAGTGACAGACTCAACACACACACGTCTGAGGATGATATAGAGAGAGATGAAGACACCTGTGTTTTCTGCCTGTGCCTCTGACGGCCGGAGAGCTGCTGCTGGGACGAGCGGGAGAGGAGACCTGAGCTGATGAACACTGCACCTCCATCATCACACACTCAGACTCACTGAAACACACACACATAAACGAGTCATGAAAGCACTACACACAGACCTGTTGTGTTTGTGTGTGTCTGAGCGTCGAGTGCAGATCTGAGCTGATGAACTCTCACTGAAACACACACACACTGCGATCAGATACTGGACACATAAAGACATGATCTGTCATGTGAGCTGCTGCTGAACCTGCTGTGGTTCTGTGGGGGGGTGTGTCTGCTGGGACGCGTCTGGACCTCAGGATCGTCCGAGTCCGGGCCGCTGGGAACGACGATCCTGAAACACACGCAGACTTTAGAGGAGAGCTCACAGCACAAGAGAGATCAGAACAATAACAGCAGCTATTCTGACGGGCTGTCAGTGTTTACTCGTTCTGGAGGCGCTGTCGTTTCTGGTTATTAGGGACGGGATGATAAATCAATTGGTGGATGGATTCTGAGATCTTCCGAATGTGTGGCGATTCGATTCTGAGCTCTTTAACAGCGGATGGCGCTCTAGGCTAGTGTTTAACCACACACTCATATGCACATGAAGAAGAGCGCTTGTGCACTCAGCTGATTAAACATCCCTCTAACACTAGCTTTCTCTATTCTATCGTTTTATTTATTATATAATAAAAAAAAACACCTTGCTATGTGTACTGTGTTAAAGGGATAGTTCACTTCCAAGATGTAGGTGTCTTTTTTTCTTCAGTAGATCCAATTTTGATGTTTTTAGGTCAAACCGTTCTAGTCTGTCAGTCATATAATGGCAGGTATAGGTCACTGTCTCTATAAGAGGGAAAAAGAACATGCACAGAGAAATCCAAATTAAACAATTCCCCATCGTAACTACACATTGATGGCCTAAGACACGAAACGAGCGGTTTGTGTGAGAAAACGAACAGTATTTATATCGTTTTTTACCTCTTGTACACAACCATGTCCAAGTGATCTGAGTGCACACACACATCCGGTGTGTGACGTGTGTGTGTGTGTGTGTGTGCGCTCTGGCTCATGCTGCATTCACACGGGGCGTTACGATGTGTAGTTACGATGGGGAATTGTTTAATTTGGATTTCTCTGTGCATGTTCTTTTTCCCTCTTATAGAGACAGTGACCTATACCTGCCATTATATGACTGACAGACTAGAACGGTTTGACATAAAAACATCAAAATTGGATCTACTGAAGAACAAAAGACACCTACATCTTGGATGCCCTTGGGGTAAGCTGATAGATACCACATTTTAATCTCAAAGTGACCTATCCCTTTAAGCTAACTGAGACTTGTTATAGCACTTGTGTATCGTTGCTCTTTTGTTGGTTTTGATTGCTTCTATTGTCACTTTGGATAAAAGCATCTGCTCAATGACTGAATGTAAATGTAGTTGCACCTCGGCTTTTATGACGTGAGATTAATGTAAACAGCCACTTTAATTCACTTCAACCTTTTTGAACTGTATGAATGATTATTAGAGGTGTCCTCGACTGAGGATTTTCAGAGTCGAATCAGAACTCTTTAATCTGATAGATGAATCATATGTTTGGGGGGGGGGTAATACATTACATTGGACAGTCATAAATACTGATGTGAAAATATGTTACAGACGCCTCGCAGATACAAAAATGTTTTGTTTTGATTAAAAGATAGTTAACATTAAACGTCAGCGAAACCCCAATGCTCTCATTATAACGTTATGTATATGATAGAAGTTATTAATATTCTGCATGTGGTTTGTACAGCGGTGTGCTGAAGAGATAATCACCGTAGTACCTCAACCAGATGCATAATAAATAATATATACATGATATATGAGATGTTTTGAAATCACTTGTACTCTACCTGATCCAGTCTTTCTCATCTAGGGGTTGGATTTATTCACGCACGTTACAGTATTTATTTAAAGCTTCTTTCTTTTCAGATTCTTATTTACAGCATTATCATAATAGGGACTTATTGGGAGAAAACCAGTAGTGAAATCAGACATTGAGCACCCCCGCATGTAGACAAAATGATCATAACACCTCGTGAATATTCAACTGTGAGATTGGTATCTATCCTATCCAAGCATCCGATCTAACACTACCCCTAGTTATTTTATGTTGAAGGTGTGTGTGTAAGGAACGGGAAGCACGCAGAGTCATCTGCTGTTCAAAACTGAGCTCAGAATCGACTCGAGAGAACCACAGGATCGATCCACGCATCGATCTATCGTTAGTGCTGAGGTGGTCAGTGACCTGTGAGGCGAGCTGATCTGCGTCTCCTCCTCTTCATCACCGAGCTGGCTGTCGTCCTCCTGCACCAGGCGTGAGATGGTCATGCCGGCGTAGTGTGGTGGCGTCTGGCTCTCTCGGTCCAGGGGCGTCTCAGACAGGGCCAGGTGCAGCTCTGGTCCGGCCGGCTCGGGGCTCTCTTCCTCTAGCTCCTGCTGCAGCTGTGTGAAGGAGACACTGACGCTGTAGCGCTCGCTGAGCACGCCGTACACCTGCTGCAGACTGAGCAGACTCAGACGCGCCGCGGGACGCAGAGACACCACGCTAACACACCGGAGACAAGAGCACACGCCTCACAGTTATACACCAGCACAGGATCAGTTCATCTTCATCTCATCTCATAACTTCTCATGTCTTGACTGACAGCTCTCCCATCACCAAGAGCAGAGACGGAGACGCTTCCATCACGCATCATGTATTTCACTCTTGGTGTGAAAGGGCCTTTACTATTGCCAAAAATATAACTTTTGGGTTTTCTGTTATTAAAAATAATAAGCAAGCCCAGCCCAGGTGACAAAAAGTAACACAAAAGTAACGTAATGAATTACTTTCCATAAAAAGTAACTAAGTAATGCAATTAGTTACTTTTTATGGAGTAGCACAATCTTGTAATGCATTACTTTTAAAAGTAACTTTCTCCAGCATATTTCCATATTAAGCTCTTTTATATTCACATTTTTATTTTAAATTTTGTCTACGGTAAGTAAGAGCCTTTTTATATTTTTATTAAAATAACTCTTATTTTTATTTCAGTTTTAGTCATTTTTGTATTTCAGCTTATTATATTTTCAGTTATTTCTAATGTTCATTTAGGCTTTTTCACTTTACGTTTGTTTGTGTTTTCGTCTAATATTTATATTTCACTTCTCAGATGTAATGCACAGGAATGAACACTTTTACTTTCATAGCTTCAGCTTTTCTCAAATTATTAGTTATTGCTTGTATTTATAGTTTGAGTTAGCTTTTTATATTTCAAGTTAATTTAATTATAGTTTTGAGTTTTAGTCATTTAGTTGATTTTCTATATATTTTATCCCAGTTTTAGCAATTTTAATATTTCAACTTTTTTCATTTAAGCTTTTAAGTGGTAATTTACTATTATTAATCTATTATTGTAGAATTTATTAATATATTCAATGGGCTTTTCTGTTTATGTCATATATAATATGTATAATTGTATATTGATATATATATATTATATATGAATAAATACATAATTGTAGCATTTATTATTATTATTATTATTTGTATACTATTTGAAGATGCTAAGGCAACATTTATAACGATCGTTTAATTTTAAATATTATTTTAGTATTATTTATGTACTATTATAGTATGCATTAACATTTCAAATCAGCTTTTATTTTTATATGATCAGTTTACATTTCATTTATTTATATTATAACAAAATGACCACATTATAATATTGTTTTAGCACTTTTTTTTATAATTCTCTTTAGCTCATACAGTATTTATCTTTTTCTTTGCACTAGCTGTATTTGAATAAGTAGCTGTGTTTACAGTAACAGCACTAGTTCACATCTGACTCGTGCTGTGTGTGTGTGTGTTTACCCATGATCCTCTGCGGCAGTGCTGGTCTTCTGTCTGTCCTGTGAGGATGAGGTGACGGGCTCAGACCTGAGGCCGGGGTGTCCGGAGCGCTTCAGCATCTGCACACACACACACACACACACACACACACACACACACAGGTGAGGAGAGGCAGGAGTGAACGGGGTGAACGGGGTGAGTGAGACACCTGCACACACACACACACACACACACACACACACAGGTGAGGAGAGGCAGGAGTGTCTGGGGTGAGCAGGGCGAGTGAGACACACCTGTACACACACACACACACACACACACACACACACACACAGGTGAGGAGAGGCAGGAGTGTCTGGGGTGAGCAGGGCGAGTGAGACACACCTGTACACACACACACACACACACACACACAGGTGAGGAGAGGCAGGAGTGTCTGAGGCGAGCGGGGCGAGTGAGACACACCTGTACACACACACACACACAGGTGAGGAGAGGCAGGAGTGTCTGGGGTGAGCAGGGCGAGTGAGACACACCTGTACACACACACACACACAGGTGAGGAGAGGCAGGAGTGTCTGGGGTGAGCGGGGCGAGTGAGACACACCTGTACACACACACACACACACACATACACACACACACACAGGTGAGGAGAGGCAGGAGTGTCTGGGGTGAGCGGGGCGAGTGAGACACACCTGCACACACACACACAGGTGAGGAGAGGCAGGAGTGTCTGGGGTGAGCGGGGCGAGTGAGACACACCTGTACACACACACACACACACACACACAGGTGTGGAGAGGCAGGAGTGTCTGGGGTGAGCGGGGCGGTGACGCACCTGTACACACACACACACACACACACACAGTGAGGAGAGGCAGGAGTGTCTGGGGTGAGCGGGGCGAGTGAGACACACCTGTACACACACACACACACACACACAGGTGAGGAGAGGCAGGAGTGTCTGGGGTGAGCGGGGCGAGTGAGACACACCTGTACACACACACACAGGTGAGGAGAGGCAGGAGTGTCTGGGGTGAGCGGGGCGAGTGAGACACACCTGTACACACACACACACACACACACAGGTGAGGAGAGGCAGGAGTGTCTGAGGCGAGCGGGGCGAGTGAGACACACCTGTACACACACACACACACAGGTGAGGAGAGGCAGGAGTGTCTGGGGTGAGCGGGGCGAGTGAGACACACCTGTACACACACACACAGGTGAGGAGAGGCAGGAGTGTCTGGGGTGAGCGGGGCGAGTGAGACACACCTGTACACACACACACAGGTGAGGAGAGGCAGGAGTGTCTGGGGTGAGCGGGGCGAGTGAGACACACCTGTACACACACACACACACACACACAGGTGAGGAGAGGCAGGAGTGTCTGGGGTGAGCGGGGCGAGTGAGACACACCTGTACACACACACACACACACACACACACACATACACACAGGTGAGGAGAGGCAGGAGTGTCTGAGGCGAGCGGGGCGAGTGAGACACACCTGTACACACACACACACACACACACACACACACAGGTGAGGAGAGGCAGGAGTGTCTGAGGCGAGCGGGGCGAGTGAGACACACCTGTACACACACACACACACACACACACACACACACACACACACACAGGTGAGGAGAGGCAGGAGTGTCTGAGGCGAGCGAGACACACCTGTACACACACACACACACACACACACACACACACACACACAGGTGAGGAGAGGCAGGAGTGTCTGAGGTGAGCGGGGCGAGTGAGACACACCTGTACACACACACACACACACACACACACACACACAGGTGAGGAGAGGCAGGAGTGTCTGAGGCGAGCGGGGCGAGTGAGACACACCTGTACACACACACACACACACACAGGTGAGGAGAGGCAGGAGTGTCTGGGGTGAGCGGGGCGAGTGAGACACACCTGTACACACACACACACACACACACACACACACATACACACAGGTGAGGAGAGGCAGGAGTGTCTGAGGCGAGCGGGGCGAGTGAGACACACCTGTACACACACACACACACACACACACACACACACACACACACACACACACACACACACACACACACACAGGTGAGGAGAGGCAGGAGTGTCTGAGGCGAGCGGGGCGAGTGAGACACACCTGTACACACACACACACACACACACACACAGGTGAGGAGAGGCAGGAGTGTCTGAGGCGAGCGAGACACACCTGTACACACACACACACACACACACACACACACACACAGGTGAGGAGAGGCAGGAGTGTCTGAGGCGAGCGGGGCGAGTGAGACACACCTGTACACACACACACACACACACACACACACACACACACACACACACACACACACACACAGGTGAGGAGAGGCAGGAGTGTCTGAGGGGAGCGGGGCGAGTGAGACACACCTGCACACACACACACACACACACACAGGTGAGGAGAGGCAGGAGTGTCTGAGGTGAGCGGGGCGAGTGAGACACACCTGCAGGAGGAAGGGCTCTGGGACACGGTAGAACCGCTCGATGAAGTCCAGCATGTCCTGCTTGAAGTCTGTGTATGAGCTGAGCTGCAGCACGGAGTGAGAGGAGCGCCGGTGCCGGATCAGGCTCAGCAGCAGCTTCTTCTGCACACAGAGAGAGAGACGTCACAGACCGGAGACACAGCAGCACACAGCAGCTCCGTCAGCTCCTCACCTTCCCAGCCGAGTCTGTGGCGTCACTGAAGTGTGTGAGCAGCACCTCCTCGGCCCTCGTGAACTCCCCGCCGCGGATACACACCATGATCAGCTGCACAGAGATTTTGAAATGATAAAATCACTATTATAAAACATCAAATCATAAATGCATCAAATTTTGTCAAAGTTAGTATGTTCTTCAAATTGCGAGTGAATCACACACAAAGAGACTGAAGCTGTGGGTCAGTTCTGTGTAATACTGTAGAAGAGTAATAAAAGAAGACAGGTTTCTGTGTGAGATGTCTGACCGTCTCGATGATGGCCTGCTTGACGCGCTCCTGCTCCCGCCGGGGGACGCTCATGTCCCGGCAGATGCTCTCCAGCACGCTCAGAGCCGACTCCAGAGGGGTCTTGGGCTCCTCAAACGTCAGATCTGCAGCACAAACACACATCAAGAGTTCACAACACCACGTCAGGTAGGGCTATATATCGGATGGACGAAATAAAGTCTATCGTTTCATATTATGCTCTATGGTGTCGTACATCGTTTACGGTACTTTCTCATCATTTGGATGACTGCGATCTTCCCCGGGGCGTGAAGGGGAGACAGAAGCAGGTGGAGAACGAGCAGAACTAAACGAGGGACTACATCTGTAGCATGGACACGTGTTTGAAGCACAGCCGTTTTAAAACAACCGATTTTAAGCCGTTGAGATGCAAACAACAGAGCTATATGACCGTGCTTTATTGGCTTTGAACGATTACATAAACACACGTATATGCGTCAGAATCCCCGTCTTTGCAAGTATCCTCATAAACACAGTGATTTAGGTCTGAAGAGAGAAAACAGCTGAAAACAACGCACATGTAGTGCATTGATCCGGACTTCGCTCTTAAAGGGGAAGCGCTCCAATATTCCTCCTGTCTGCCATTAATCACACAACTCTCACTGCTCTCGACTATATCACTTTTGTAACTTTAATAAGAATAAATTAATAATAATGATATATTTATATATATCCTATAGAATCTATACACGTTAATTATATCTAATTAACACAGTGAAGACTAATTAATTTACACAATGTATGTAGCTTTTCTTATTTATGTAGTTTTTGCTCTATTGCTTGCAATTAGTTTCTTATCCTTATTTCATCACGGACTGTTTATTTATCCTCAGTGAGCTTTGTGTCTCTGTTTAGGCTTGTATTAGTTTGATATTGACATCGGTGACAAGGATTATGATTCTATAGATTTTAAGAGATCATGATATATATCGTGATATCAGATTTTCACCCTCAGCTCAGAACTAGACGCCGATTTATACATAAAACTCAACCATTTAGACAGTATATCACTAATAATAAGAGGGTGAGTCCTCTAAAGGTCAGCTACACTGATGTTTTCTTTCTTAAGAACATGGCTCTTCATTCGGACTCTCAAAGTGCATTAGATTGAGTAATTTAACCTTAAAATGTGCTTTTTTGTTAAATATCGCGATAAATATCATTTGATAGACGTCTTATGTTATCGTATCGTGAGGTTTTGATATCGTTACATCCCTAGTAATTATACCAAACTCAGAAACTGCTCAGTAATAGCGCTGAACGTGACTCACGTGACTTCCGGTCACTCACTCACCGAGCTGGTCTCCGTTGTTGATCCGGGACAGGAACTGCATGCAGCGCAGCTTCACGATCATGTCGCTGTGTCCGTCGACGGGTCTGACCACCAGCTCTGACACGACACAGGGACGTTAGTGACCGCGGTAGCGCTGATGCTAATGCTAATGTAAACAGACGGTGACTCACTCTCGATGATGCTGCTGAAGTGCGTGAAGGCCGTGTAGTCCGCGTCTCTGAAGGCGTGCAGCGCCTTGAACACATAGTAGTCGAAGCCCCATCGGTTGATGACCTGCTCGTCGCTCAGAGAGCGCGCGTTACTCGCGGACTCGCTCATTCTGACCAGTGCTTCAGCTCCACACGCTTCCCGCGCTCCTCACACCGCGGCGGGGGGCGGGGCGCCGCGGCAGGCGCAGCCTGTGATTGGACAGAGCGCAGCCATCAGCGAGTATTACTATTATCAAAGATGTTGTTTGTATTATATGTTTCTGTAATATTTTTTTTTTTTAAATGCTATAATTATTTTTTTTAATTCCAAATAATAATAAGATTAACCCAGTTCATCTATAATCACCTAAGCAAAATTCTTCATTCATAAGCATGGCTTAAATCGCAGAATCTGACTCTCGTTTCATCTTATAAATAACAAAAAGAGTGCCACAGTTTTGATGTATTATGATGACTTTTCTTTGTAATATTATCTCTGTGCTTTTCTTTCTCTCTGTGTGTGTGGATAATACCATAACTTGATGTGTGCAAACCCATTTTATTATTATAAATAAATAAATAAAATTAATAATAAGAAAGCTGGACACGACTAGTGAAAAATACACAAATACAGCTATTCAGAAAATCTTTTGCAGTGGTTTTTATTTTAAATATTACTTTTAATAGGCAAATGTCATACAGATAAATGTAACCGTGTTTTAGTATTTCTATACCTAGGTTTGTTTTGTTTATAAACATCTGTTTATATTTCTATATCATTTTTTCTTTGCATTTTATTCTTGCATGGATTTCCAATCCTGGCCAGGTTTGTTAGGACAAATGTTAGTGTGTTTCTTGTGCAGTCATCTATGTTTGATGCTATCCAGTAATGCATGACTGTAAAACATGGCTTTATGTGCAGCAGCAATCTTTTAACATTTTCAGCAGTAACTGTAATTTAATTACAGATGTGTAACACATTACACTTACTTTTATTTTGTAATTAAATGACGTAATTCTGTTAAATGTAACTAGTTAGTCTCCAACACTGGTAACGAATTACAAAAACTCACCACGCATTACTGTAATTAACTAGTTTTTCAATCAGAAATTGTACTTTTTTTGACTAGTTTAAAACGGTGTACTTTCAGGCTACTTTTACTACAGTTTAAAGGTGCTATAGAATGGAAAACTCTTTATTCTGGCACAGTTGAGATGCAAAACAAGCAAAACAAACTGCCTTGTGGGGGAAAATAAGGGTATAAGGCTTGGCCAGGCAGGACAAGGCAGGGTACATACGACAACAAACCAGCACAGGAGAGCTCCAGAGAGAGCGTCACAGTGGCCGGAAGAGCCGGCGGCGAGCTCCGGAGGGAGCGTCACAGTGGCCGGAAGAGCCGGCGGCGAGCTCCGGAGGGAGCGTCACAGTGGCCGGAAGAGCCGGCGGCGAGCTCCGGAGAGAGCGTCACAGTGGCCGGAAGAGCCGGCGGCGAGCTCCGGAGGGAGCGTCACAGTGGCCGGAAGAGCCGGCGGCGAGCTCCAGAGAGAGCGTCACAGTGGCCGGAAGAGCCGGCGGCGAGCTCCGGAGGGAGCGTCACAGTGGCCGGAAGAGCCGGCGGCGAGCTCCGGAGGGAGCGTCACAGTGGCCGGAAGAGCCGGCGGCGAGCTCCGGAGGGAGCGTCACAGTGGCCGGAAGAGCCGGCGGCGAGCTCCAGAGAG
>CM041805.1:665318-710318 GCA_023376895.1 Aspiorhynchus laticeps | reverse complement strand
AGATGCTGATTGAAGCAGCAGATGTTTGCTCTCTCTCGGAGCTGAGAGTCCTGCTGAAGGTGTTTCTCTCAGTCGCTCTGAGCTGGAGATCAGAGACGAGTGTCTTGTTCTGACTCCTGTGACTGAGTTCTTCAGCTCCAGGTGATCAGGTCCGTCAGGTTTCTGTCAGGTGTTGCTTAACCTGGTGCTAAAACCTGAAGGGTATTCACCCACGTGAAAGACAAGTGTGCACTTGTAGTGTACTTCAAATCTTAAAAGTACACAGTGTACTTGCAGATCATATATTACTCAAATAAAAGCCACTTTCATGATGATAACATACTAAAGCACATCATACATCTATCATATACTGTGTGCATTAATGCATTTGAAACGTGCTCGTCTTCTAAACTTTAGTACACAGTAAGTACAAAAGTTAAACAACAATTAAATTTGGTATTGGTCAGTACATGTTTATCACAATTAATTTTTTGCCTGTAAAAAGTCCTGTTTTCAGTGTGTCTGAAGTGTAACTCATCGTAAAGTAAATATATGGCAATTTAACAAAATGCAAGCAATAGAATTAAAGATGAAGATTAAAGCAGATGTTGAATAATATGCTTTAAATTGCATGTTCACTTCAGATCCAATTTATATTTAATATATATAAGGATGTGTATATATATACTGTATATAATACTAAATTAGGCCAACAAGCCTCTTTATAGTGTTGTAAAGTACACTGGCAATTTAAATTGAACACAGAATTAATGTGCATTTGCATTTAATTAACTCATTTGCATTTAAATTCAGTTAAAATTATTTATTGTCAGACTACTTATTAAAATACATTATAGTGTTTATTTAAAATACACTTTAATGGTTCTTGAAACACATTTTAAATATACAAAAAAAATCACTCTTAAGTCCATCTAATTAATTCTGTCATTATTTATTCAGCTTCAGCTCATTCCAAACCCGTATCTCTTGTCAGTACTGAAGGAGATGTTTAGAAGAATGTGTGTGCTGCTCTTTTCCATGCAATCAAGGTGAAATCTGTCCAAAAATGACTCACATAATAGCATCAAAGCACCATGAAAGAAGTACATATGACTATCTCTATCTTCCAAATCTTCATGTGAGGAACAGGCCTAAATTTAACCCTTAGACTAAAGTGGAGGTTAATGACTGTGAGTAGTGATTTTAGACAGACCTCTGCACTGAATTCTGCATCTTTTCTATTATAATACAAAAACTCAGTCTGATAGACAGTTTAGAGCCCAGCTTAGTCTTTATTCCCTGGAAATCTTCAGAACGTCACTGAATAATGACTTACCATGTATTTGACTAGGAGCTCAACGGTCCATAGTATGCAAAACATCCTTCAAAACAGGAAGAAACACACTTTTTGAGTTGATCTTCTGCAGACCTAAGGGTGTGTTCACACTTGGTTCGATTAAAACGGACTCTGGTGCGATCGCTGTTAGTGCGGTTCGTTTGAGGAAGTGTGAACGCTGCCATCCGAACCCTGGTGCACACCAAACAAGCGGACCAAGACCGCTAAAAACATGGGTCTCGATCCGCTTCCAAACGAACTCTGGTGCGGTTCGAATGAGATATGAACGCAACACGGGGCAAATTCTTCTAAAACAACCAAAAACTGGAAGCAAAGACCAGATGTGACGCAACGCGACATGATTTGACAACACGGAACGAGCGGTGTATCCAAAACAAAATGTAAACTTTTTATAATTATAAAATGATATGTACGCGCAACAATGAGCGCGCTTAGTCTAGTAGACGAAATCGATCGAAACTCCGATGCATGGCGATTCTCTCGTCATCGATTCAGAGCTTGTTTTTTCCTGCACATGGCACGTGTGCGCTAGAGACGCGGCGGGCTTCATTGCACAGAATATGCGCTGTGAGACACAAGTGTGTGCTTCCACCGCCGTGTTTTACTTTAGATATGCTTTCATTTATGCCGTTTGGAATGCAATGCTATTAGATGCATGAAACTCGCGCATTAACAGTCTTTCACGTGTGCTTTGTGTTTGTTTGTCCTGAAGCTTGATCGCGGCTGCGGTTGAATGCACTTGCATTTAGCCAGTTATGTTTTCAGAACAGGACAAAACATCTGATATATGGAAATAGATCTGTGCATGCAGCCACTGTCTATGATCTCATCAGTAATAATCAAACAGCAATAATGCTGAGGAAAAATAGAAAAACCCACAACTATTGTCTGTAAACTTTCGGATACTTAAAGAACACTTATTTTAAATAAGTAATTGTTTTAAAAAGTAGCCTGCTTATTTAATAAAAAAAATAAAAAAGTAAATTTTGCACAAAATAAATTTGATTTAAAATGTATATGAAAATGTAGCCACGTGCAGTAATATTTAAAACTGAGAATGTGATGCATCGTGATATTGAGTTGATAATGATATCATATTTTGAATGACGAAATATACATCATTCAATCAGGTTGTGAACATATGACTTTAGGTTCGGTATCTTTAGGGTCGCTGTCAAAAATGCCAGTGTGAACACTAAGTGGACCAGGACCACATGTATCGTTTTCTTTTTTAGTCTGGACCAAACGAACCAAACTACAAGTGTGAACACATCCCTAAGGTTATGTTCACACTGCAAGCCTTAGTGCTCAGTTCCGTTTTTTTCTCAGATCTGATTTTTTTTGTATAGATGTTCACATTTTTGTTTTAAATGTGGCCAATTTTCAGTGTGAAGAGATCATGGTTCTGAACTGACCCGCATGCACAGAATGATACGAACAGGGTTTCACAACAAAATCCACCCAAACGCTTCTCAAAACTAGTCTAAAACTAGCCCAATTATGTTCAGGGGTAAATTATTATTTACCGGAATTATGACCAATGTCGATCTAGACTAGAGTGGCGTAAAAGTCACATGAATTCTGATATGAATGTTCACACTGCGGTTGCATCACAAAACATCTGACCTGTATCAGATTTAGTACCACATATGCGGTTTGTGCTGTTCACACTGACACAAGATCTGGGGCCAGTTGCATAAACTTAGCCACCATGTTAAGACTGTGGTCTTAAGAACTAGTTTGGCCAACTAGTAGCTGCCAAATGGTAATCAGTCTTACTTTACCAATACAAATAAGACCAATCTACCTTTTCATAACTGAATTAAAAAAAGTTATGACCAGTCTTGAAGAAAAAAAATTAGATGACTCACTTTTTAAGACTAGTCTAAATAGTTTATGCAACTGAGTCACATGTGAGCAAAAACATTGGATTTGTGCCACATGTTGCCTGCAGTGTGAACGTAGTCTAAGTGTCTCTGTCCATCTGTGTCTCCAGATCAGGTCTATGCAGGCGTCTCTGGAGGCTCTGGAGAGCGCGGTGCACAGCGTCAGGACTGATCTGGAGCGCACCGGCCGAGCCGCTCAGAAAGGAGAGGACAACACCCGGCGGCTGGAGGACTCGCTCCAGAAACTCCAGAGCAAGGTCTCCCAGGAGCTGACGCAGGCCGTCCGGGAGGTGAAGGAGGCGCGGGAGCAGGACGCCTCGTCCCTGGATGAGCGCCTGTCCCAGCTGATCCGCTCCACGGCCGAGTCCGAGTCCGTCCAGCAGAGCCGGTTCCAGAGCGAGCTGCAGGAGCTCAGGGCTCGTCTGGAGCAGCAGGACGCTCCGGCGCTCCTCAGGCAGGAGCTGGCGTCCCTCAGCAGCGCCGTGGCCACGCTCCGCACCGCCAGCGAGGTGTCCGAGGGGAACACGGCCGTGCTGCGGGAGCAGATCGCAGCGGTGAGCGCCGAGCTGCAGACCAGGAACAGGGAGGTGGCGTCCGTGTCCGAGGACGTGGAGGCCGTGAGGACGCTGCTGCAGAGCGCCGCGGGGAGCCTGAGGGACGAGGTGTCCATGGCTCGAGCCGACGCTCAGAGCGCCTCGGACCAGATCCAGCGCCTCAGCGACCGGCTGGAGGAGTCCAGCACCGCCCTCCACAGCCACACCAGAGACCAGCTGCTCCAGCTGGAGAAACACCGAGAGGACGTGGAGGTCCGGCTGAAGAGAGTGGAGGAGAGCCAGGAGAGCCAGGAGTCCTCGCTGACGGAGCAGACCAACAGACTGAACGCTCTCGCGGCCAAGCACGAATCCCACCAGCGCTCGCTGGACGACTGCAAGACGAGCGCAGAGAGAGAGAGCCAGGCGCTGAGAGACGGACTGGACGGGTTGAGGAGCCGCCTGGAGGAGCTGCAGACCCAAGTATCTGAACGGGATGCTGTTCAAGAGGAAGAACCAGTCGATGCATTTAAAAATACTAGTTAGTGAGCCTGAGATGAGCTGCTGGAGACAGAAGCTGTCATTCAGGATGATGGGTGCTGTGGGTGGTGGAAACGTGAAAGCTCTCCATCCGAGCGACGAATGGGTGGACTGCTGATTCTTCAGTCAACACTTAACTGCACTGTAGTTCATAGCTGCTCAGATGTTTTTAAGGGCTATTGGTCATTCTCTCTCTGAACTCATCACGATTGTAGCTTTTTTCCAATAAAATTTTTACAATGGTTCCACACTAGTGTGTTAATGTCTTTACCTTTTCAAATCATCTACAAAACACCTAGAAAGACATGAAATGGGAATAAATGCATTTTTCACATCATTATGTTTGTTTAATTAATTAATCCAGTGGTTCTCACTTCAAGATGACTTAAAACAACTTGAAATAAGACAAAACAAGCATTTGTCAGCTAAAAATCAACTAGAACAACTGAAATCAAGACATTTTATGATTTTAATACACCCGTTTGTCCCTGAAGAACCAAGATTCACACAGTCTTGAAAAACCTGGATACACGACCAAACGTGATAGCAAAAGTATGATTTGTAGACCTGGAAAAGCCATGTAAATTAATCAGATCTTGCTCAGTTGTTTTCTAGAGTTGCTGGTCATCATAATAACCAAAATACAATCACTGAATGCATCAAGATTGTAGTTGCTTTCCAATAAAATGTTTTAAACCATTGTGTCAAATGACCAATAAAATACCTAAAATAACATAAAAAAAGAATATTAATATAACATGAGAACATTTCTGCATTTTAAAGAGGAAATCTAAATTTCCTTGATAGTTACACATAAATTACAGTAAAAACATACTGTTTCATACCTCAAAGTGAACTACTGAGAGTCAGTTTTTTTACGACATGAGAGAATTTCTCACTTTAATTACATTTATAAATACATTTTCTATATAATTGTTTATCAGCAAACATCCAAGAGTGTCTCGAGATGACTTAAAACATGACAAAACATTAAAATCAATGGAAACAACTATAAAATCAAAACAGATTCTTTTAATTCACCCAGTTTTTCTAAAAGGTCACATACAGCAGAGATTCTCTCAGGAGCAGATGACAAACAAGGATGATCTGGATGTAAACACGGATCATGGTGATCAAAAAACAGCCCTGAGATCACCGAATCACTGTCAAAGTCTCATGAGTGTCAGTGACTGCTTGCTATAGAAATATAGAAAGAGCCCATCATGGCACTGAACTGTTTTGTCACGGACTATTGGTGCATACTGTAGAGATGAGAGAGAACTACTGTAATACATGAATACTGTCTGTAACTTACCTTATAAAACTGATATTTTTGTCAGCAGACTCCAAACACACAGCAGCCACAGAAATGATAGAAGTCAACATTTGAAGTGGATCAAAACCTTTCATCAAAGTTGTCCTAAAACCAAAATGCATTCTTGTCTTAGGACAACTTTGATTAACTTTTTTTGATCCACTTCAAATGTTGACAACTGTATTTGGAAATAATTCAACTCAATTTCAAGGAAAAACAGCAGTCACACATTTTAACCTTATTGGACATGTTCAGATGTGAATGTAATGAACTGGACTTAATCCATGAAAGATCACCGAGAGATAACTGGCTCAGGTCATCATTTGAGCACAGATGACTGGTTTTGATGTGTGATTTCCATCGACCTCTTTTTGGGGTCACTGTGTGTTGAAGATCGACCCGTTACAGGTTTGCTCAGCTGAACTTGTACTGTACACTCCACGTCCTCTTCTTAAACGTCTCATTACGTGAAGTCACTAGTCAATATCGCTTGAATACAGGACCTGGCTTGAGCTTGAGACTCGACCTGGTCAGATGTGGTTCTTAAAGTCAACATCACACTTACAAAGAGGTACACTACCAGTCAAATATTTTTGAACAGTAAGATTTTTAATGTTTTGGTCCCACCTTATATTAAGTGTCCCTAACACCTGTGTACTTGCATAGTAACTAGATGTGTACGTAGTATGTAACGACAGTGTATGTACATAGTATATACAGCTCTAATGTTTGTGTAACTACACATATGTAACAACCCACTGAATGGTATACCAGTACAAATGTGTAACAGGACATTGGTAACAACACTTTTTGGTAAAGAGTTACACTTTATATTAAGTAGACAATTCCTATGGATTTACTATGTAATTACTCTGATGTTACACAGCAGCGACCAGTAAGTTAGGCTTTACATATAAATTGTGGTTGGTGTCCAGAAAGTTACACTTTATATTAAGTGGACAGTTCCTGAGGAGTTACCATGCAAGTACACTGGTATTACAGTGGTGCACCAACTCCAGATCCAACTCCTCCCACTTTACATATGCCTAAACCTACCCATCTCCACCCCCTGGATCCAATTTCCACCCCTACACCTACCCGTCTCCACCCCCTGGATCCCATTTCCACCCCTAAACCTACCCGTCTCCACCCCCTGGATCCCATTTCCACCCCTAAACCTACCCGTCTCCACCCCCTTGATCCCATTTCCACCCCTAAACCTACCCATCTCCACCACCTGGATCCCATTTCCACCCCTAAACCTACCCGTCTCCACCCCCTGGATCCCATTTCCACCCCTAAACGTACCTGTTTCCACCCCCTGGATCCCATTTCCACCCCTAAACGTACCTGTTTCCACCCCTAAACCTACACATCTCCACCCCCTGGATCCCATTTCCACCCCTAAACCTACCCATCTCCACCCCCTTGATCCCATTTCCACCCCTAAACCTACCCGACTCCACCCCCTGGATCCCATTTCCACCCCTAAACCTACCCATCTCCACCCCCTGGAACCCATTTCCACCCCTAAACCTACCCATCTCCACCCACTTGATCCCATTTCCACCCCTAAACCTACCCATCTCCACCCCTAAACCTACCCATCTCCACCCCCTGGATCCAATTTCCACCCCTACACCTACCCGTCTCCACCCCCTGGATCCCATTTCCACCCCTAAACCTACCCGTCTCCACACCCTGGATCCCATTTCCACCCCTAAACGTACCTGTTTCCACCCCCTGGATCCCATTTCCACCCCTAAACCTACCCATCTCCACCCCCTTGATCCCATTCCCACCCCTAAACCTACCCGTCTCCGCCCCCTTGATCCCATTTCCACCCCTAAACCTACCCGTCTCCACCCCCTGGATCCCATTTCCACCCCTAAACCTACCCGTCTCCGTCCCCTGGATCAAATTGTTCCAATTACTCTTATACATACTGTCGTTACAAAATTTATATAATTCCTGTTACACGAGTACTTAGTGAAGTACACATTTGTACTTACACATACCATTCTGAGTGTTGTTACATGTGTGTAGTTACAGAAATATTACAGCTGTAGATACTATGTACCAATGTGTACTTACACTGTGGTTACATACTACGTACATATCTATTTACTATGTAAGTACACAGGTGTTCGGGACAGCAAAAAAAAAACAAAAAAAAAAAACAGTAAAATTTTGAAATATTTTTACTATTTAAAATAACTGTTCTCTATAAGAATGTGTTTTAAAACTAAATTTATTCCTGTGATTTCAAAGCTGGATTTTTAGCATCAAACTCTGACTGGTAGTGTACCATGCTTTGTAGATGGTTATTCTTTGATGTACCTTGCATGCAGAACCATGTCAACACCACCATAAATGAGTCTGGCAGTCAATATCATGGTGATGCTCATTTCAGTGTTTCTCAGTGTTGCTGTAGTCGTCAGGTTTCATGCAGGAGCTCTTGAACAGCTGCTCTGTGACTAATATCAGTGTGTCCCAGCGCATGTCCTGATTTTGCAGAGTTAGAGGTGTTCCTAGGTCAACATATTTGGTTGACCCTGGAACAACATTTTTAGTCTTGACCATATCCCTACACCTAAACCTAACCTTAACCATGAGTAATCCCTAAAATCAGAGGAAATGACAGATGAATGACACTGATGTACAAGCACCAAACACTGATTGTAAGCATAAACTTCAAATCTGATTGGTTAATCACAATGTTGTTTCAGGGTCAACAAAGATGTGGATCCAGGAACATGTCACACTTGGTAAAATCAGGTTCTGTGTGTTCCAGAAGTATTTTCCAGTTCAAAGCACGACTGGATTGTACTTCATGTGTCTGGAGTCCACACCTCCTCTTTCAGGGCGTCCGCTGGTCGTGTGTCGTCTCGTCTGAACGCTCCTCTCGGCTCATCAGGTCTTCAGCCAGCAGGCCGATCCTCAGCGTCAGGTCGTCCAGTTTGGGCTCGATGATGGCGAAGTCCTGTCTGATGGAGAAGACCTTGGGCTTGAGGTCGCTGGCGAAGGTGGCGGTCTTCAGCAGCTTGGCCTGTCCGCTCTCCAGTGCCAGGATTCGCTTGGACAGCTCACGGTGCGCCGCAGAGAGCTGGTGAACGAGCCCGCTGATCTGATCCAGCCGCTGGCTGCTCTTCTCAGCCGAGCTCCTCAGAGCCGAGACGCGGTCGATGCTGCCAGCCAGCAGATCACCGATGCGCCTGACCATCAGCTTCTCCGTCTGCTCCACCTTCTCCTTCAGAGATTGAGTTTGGTTGAGCAGCAGCTCCACCTCGCCCTCCAGCCCAGCCATGCGCCGCACGTCCGTACGGATGGAGGCCAGCCTGGAGGTCACCTCACTGGAGGCCTGCTGCTCCATGCTCTCCACGGCCTGAGAGAGAGCGCTCAGGTTCTGCTGGAGCTGCTGCCGCTGACCGGCGAGACTGGAGAAACGCTCCTGCAGCTGAGACACCTCCGCCTCCAGAGCCTCCGTCTGAGAGACGGCCGGAGCACACTGGACAAGAGAGCACACCAGAGGCTTCAGTCACAAACAGGTCTGATAATGCTTCTAGGAGGAGTATGCAATCACATACAGGGAGAACAGCTCACAAATGTTGTTATTACACACATCAAAGTGACACGAGTCATTGGCAAGTCCTGGGGCCGTATTCACAAATCATTTAATCTTAGCACTTAGAGTTCTCCTGAATAGCAGTAAACCTTTTTTAGCTAAGAGTTTCCTCTTCAAACCTGTTCACAGAGCTGCTGAAATGAATTGGGAGAAAAGGGTGGTGTTGAGCTCATTGCTATGGATGATGTTGTCAAGCTTATTAACTGTGATTGGCATGACATACAATGCAAGTCTTAAAGGGTCACTTACCCCCATGTCGTTCCAAACCCGTAAAAGCTTCATTCAGAACACAATTTAAGATATTTTGGATGAAAACCGGGAGGTTTGTGACTGTCCCATTGACTGCCAAGTAATTAACACTGTCAAGGCCCAGAAAAGTATGAAAGACATCGTCAGAATAGTCCATCTGTCATCAGTGGTTCAATCTGAATTTAATGAAGCTACGAGAATACTTTTTGTACGCAAAGAAAACTAAAATAATGACTTTATTCAGCAATTTGTCTCCTCTGTGTCAGCGTAGCGCCATTTTGGACAATATCCACTGGACGCAAACTGTGTCTGTTGTTCTGCGTCAGCCACACCACACGGATACGTCTTCTACATTTGTTTTTGCTTTGATTTGAACGAAAACAGCGTACCCGTGCGCCGCACGCTTTTTGTTTTCTTTGCGTACAAAAAGTATTCTCGTAGCTTCATAACATTATCGTTGAACCACTGATGACAGATGGAGTATTCTGACGATGTCTTTCATACTTTTCTGGGCCTTGACAGTGTTAATTACTTGGCAGTCAATGGGACAGTCACAAACCTCCCGGTTTTCATCCAAAATATCTTAAATTGTGTTCTGAAGATGAACGAAGCTATTACGGGTTTGGAACGACATGGGGGTAAGCGATTAATGACAAAGTTTTCATTTTGAGCAGGAGTATCCCTTTAAATATGCAGCATGAAATAGAGCTCACAGTCTGTTTGAGGGAAACCAATGTAGGGCAGGACTTCAGTGGATGATTTTATCCATTAAGTATTGAATAGATCATGAGAAGAGGGTGATTATAGCAGAATGGAGCCAGACTCCCCCCCCCTTTGGAATAATGTGCACAGATAGATAAATCAGTCACAATATCACCAGACATGTAAATATTTTGATTTATTAAATGTGTTGAGTTCATTCTGATGTAATGTTTAACTCAGAAACATACACACACAATTATGTGACATCTCCTGTGTGAAACATACACTGATGCATCTTGTGCTTTACATACTGTACATTTACACTAAATTATGCAGTGTACAAAATTTATTAAAACAAATCTCAGACTTTAAGAAATATTCCAGGTTCAATTAGGGGTGTGCGATATTGATAAAAATGATATCTCAATATTTTCTGGGATTTTATTGATAACGATGATATTTTGCTGAGTGTGTTATTGTGCTGGTATCTTAAGGACTATACCGTATAGTTTTTGATATTCTTCATATTCTGAGTGTGATCAGTTCACACTGATAGAAATTAATCTTTTCCAATAAGTTTAAATTTAATCAGTTAATTAGAATAATAAGACATTTGGGCTGTTACCAAGCAAATTAAATCAGTAATTAAATCACAGAAGCTGCATCTGAAGATGCATTTAGACACTTGCACACAGTTTAATGCAGCTCAGAGAACCACGAATGCATTTAACCTGCAGTTACAAATACATATCTAATGTGTTGATATTTGAAGCATAAAACGTTGAACACTGATATTTGAAAAAATAAAAAAATAAATGAAAAGATAATTTAAATGTGAAATTAAAACCGCCAGTAGGTGGCAGCAAGTCAGTGTTAAGTGAGTCATTGCGACTGAACCGAATCATTTAAAGCAGTGGTCTCAAACTCAATTCCTGGAGAGCCACAGCTCTGCAGAGTTTAGCTCCAACACACACCTGCTTGGAAGTTTCTAGTGATCCTGAAGACCTTTATTAGTTTGATTAGGGTTGGAGGCAGCAGAGCTGTGGCCCTCGAATTAAGTTTGAGACCTCTGGTTTAAACTGGTGACTCATTCAGGAACGAGACGCCGTCATATTGCTCAGAAACGCGTAACAGTGCGTCTGGAAAAATACAGCAAAAACAGGCAATATGGTGTCTAAAACATAAGTCTTAATTAACTTGTTTATTGAACTGTATGAAATCAATATCATATTTGTAATCATGCTGATTTTTGGGGAAAAAACCCTGGCCTTCTTCATGTGATATTGGTTAACTATATGAAATTATATAAATATATACATTTTCTGCCCCCATATCTTGAAATGTGTGATCATTCTAACAATTGTGACTGATCTTTTAAAAAGGGCACAAAAAACATAACTGTGACTGATCTCTTAACAAAAGGGCAAAAAGCATAAAACATTTACATTCAGTCGGTAAACAGGGTTTTGGAAGGATTTACAAGAAGAAAATTTAAGTTTAGCTGATTAAACCACCTTTTGTATAAAAAAGTTGCTCTCATTTTTACAGCCATTTTCAAGTAAAGGTAGAGTGTTTTCACAGTAAAATCATGTATGTTTGAAAACAATTCTTCTGTTTAAATGTATATTATTGAGTTGTAAAGGTGTTATAATTTTTATAACCTTTGGGCAATATGGGTTTTGGGCATTATGTTGTCACGGGCTGTTGTAAAACTGGATATAATTTAGTTTCACGCTAAAACCCTTTAACACGTACATTGTTTACACTCTGTCTTGATGCTGTAACCCAGATTTCTCTTCGTTTTTAAGACGAATGGAGGACGAGCGTAATTGGGATAATCAACATTATGGCTAAAATGCCATCGACTGAGCTCCTCCTTTGAGACGGCACTGTACATACAGTAGTTCAGCGGTGCGTATAAACCATATTAGTTTAAACTTCTGATTTAGGGTTTTGTGTGTGCAGAAGCACACGGACAGAAAGCAGCTGTCAGCATGTGAGTAAACTACGTTCTCATTCACACACAAGTTTGTTAAAAACACACGAGTTACAAAAACAGTGGGTTATGTCTGTGAAGGTAAACAGATGGGAAATAAATGGCATGATTATTTTAGATGTGTGGCAGCAGCATACAGTAAATAAATCAATAAATGCACTGCTCTCGTCTCCTCTGAGGCTCTAAACAGTGCTCTGCAGACAAACACAGAACAGTTAGCATGTTTTACTCAATCTGTCACCTGTAACGGAGTAATGTTTGACCAGCAGTATCTGTACTTTCACTGAAGAGTTGTGTGCTTTGTCAGAAGTAAGGTGTCTCATGAACAGTTACTCTCCTGTGATCTCCTCCGAGTTCAGCGGTGGTCTGGCGTCCTCCTCGGCGCTCTGCACCTGCAGCTGCAGCTCCTCCAGTCTCCTGTAGGTGGCGCTGAGCTGCGCTCGGACCCTGAGCATGGAGCGCACGGCCTCCTCTGCGGCGGGGAGGTGTGTGTCCTGCCAGCTCTGAGCGTGAGGAGCGCTGCTCTCCAGCCGCTGATGGAGCTCGAGCCCCTGCTCCTCCAGACGCTGCAGCCGCTCCTGGATCCACGAGACGCTGCGCTCGATCCAGTGCAGCTGATCACGCACGCGTCCCGCGTCCTCCTCCTCGCTGCGCTCCAGCGCCCGCGCGTTCCTCCCCGTCCCGTCCTGCACCTCCTGCAGCCGCTCGCTCAGCTCCCGCAGACTGGCCTCCGCGGCGTTCACCCGCTGCGTCACGCGCGAGTGTGCGGCCCGCGAGCGTCTCTTCAGCTCCTCCAGCTCCTGGCTCACAGCGCTCCGCCGCGCCTCCGTCACGCTCCGCACGCGCTCCTCCAGAGAGTGAAGGAGGAGCGACGACGCCTGCAGCGCCGCCGAGGTGTTGAGCACGGAGCTGACGGTGTGTTTCAGCACAGAGGAGGAGGAGGCCTGCAGCTGCGTTCACAACACACCGCATCAGCTGACACTGATCTGATAATGCGTTATACAGTAGTTTTAATGCATGAATTATGGCTTGTAATGCACCTTATATATGATCTCATGAACAATTGTAACCACAGTTATAATACATTATAACACTCATCTATTCATTATTACACCTTTAGCAAATACACTACCACAAATTTCAAAAGAGAAGTCTCTTCTGCTCATCAAGCCTAAATTTATTTGAAAAAACAGTAAAATATTTTGCACTATTTAAAATAACTGATATATTTGTGATTTCAAAGCTGAATTTATATCAGTTTTAAGTCACATGATCCTTCAGAAATCATTCTAATACGCTGATTTGCTGCTAAAAAACATTTATGAATAATAATAATAAATAGAAAGTATACTGACTCTAAGCTTTTGAATGGTATATATGTGTGTATAATGTTACAAAAGCATTTTATTTCAGATAAACGCTGATCTTTGGATCTTACTATTCATCAAAGAAACATGTACTCAACTGTTTTAAATATTGATGATAATAATAATAATCTCGAGCAGTAAATCAGCATATTATACTGATTTCTGAAGATCATGTGACACTGAAGACTGCAGTAATGATGCTGAAAATACAGCTTTCATCACAGAAATAAATTACAGTTTAACATATTCACATAAAACACGGTTATTTTAAATAATAAAAATATTTCAGAATTGTACTGTTTTTGCTGTACTTTGATCATATAAATGCAGGCTTGGTGAGCAGAAGAGACTTCTGTAACAAACATTAAAAATCTTACTGTTCAAAACCGCTAGTGTTTAATTAAACACGCCAAACAAAGCTTTATATATAATAATGCATTTTAATGTTGGTTACAGTTGTTTATGTAAATATGTAATGCATTAGAGCACACACAGGCCTAACGGCTTCGAGTGTTTAAAACAGCAGCTCATGCATCACTTATTCAACATCATAACATCTAACAAGTTTATTAATTTGACCACTTCTGGTGTAATAGTTAGTTTCTGGAAGCATCTTTGAGATCACGAATGCATTCATCAACATAGCAGCTTTGCACTTGGTTCTCATCAATCATTATATATATATATTTATTCATTTATAATGTTATGTTTTAATATACATGCGAAATTTCAAGATATGCGAGCAAAAAATGCTCCTGACAGTTCAGCAATACAACACGAGCAAGAGTGCTGTTTTTGTTTAGTTTGTGTTCGAATCCGAATCGGTTCTGAATCACTGATTCATTCAGAAAGAGTCATTTGAAAGCATCGTTTGAATGACTCAGTGATTCAATCACGAACTTCTGGCCGTTTGAAGTTTCCCATCTAAAACTAGGCATATTATATTATTTTCCAACATATTTCTATATTCAGAAGTTAGTATTTAAAACATTAATCTCATAACTTCATTTATGCAATTATAAATACAGTCTAAATGCCACATCATGCATTAGATAGCTTCATGATAACAATATCCAGTCATTCATTCACATTAAGTATTCAGAGAAAATATTGTGTTTCATTTACATCCATTTATTTATGAAATTGATTCATTTTGTAGAATACTGCATGGTATCGTGATACTTCATCTGGTGTAGTATCGTAAGACATTTTTATGGTATCGTGACAATATGTTAGTTATGTTAGAAAATGCTTTGTATTCAAGGCACAAAGATGTATTTGAACACTTTTTACTTGATTTCATTACTTGACATTTTTTGATTCTTTCGAATGTTGTTGTTTTTTGATGTAAAAGTATGTGAAAATGAACTAATCATGCTTTTACTACACGTAAACAAGTTAAACCATGCTAAGCACGGTTTTGCTGCACTAACCATAGTGTAACATGGTATTTGTAGTAAAACGCTGGTCATACAGATGCTAATCGATGGAATAAAGGCATGGTTAGGGTGTGGATACAGCTATGACTCGTGTCACAGGTGTTTTGCTCAGTGTTTACCTCCTGAGAGACCGCGGTGACTCGCTGCTCCAGCTCCAGGACGCCGCGGCGGGTCTCCCGCAGGTGCTGCTCGTGTTTGTCGGTGATTTCTGCGAGCTTCGCGCTCTGCTGGAGGTGCAGCCTGTGGAGGACACACACGAGCAGGTTTAACCCTCTGGTTGTGTTCGGACTCCTGTCACTCTTGTTGTGTTCCCGGTCAAAAATGACCGGACTCCAAACAACTGCTTATAAATCTGTCATTATGTTATATTATCACCAAATATTGGATTCATTCTTTTTGTCAACTTGTTTTCTTTCATTTAGGACTGGTTTTGTGTTTTTATTTGCATCTGATTAATCGTAGGCCTCATTTATCTGAGAGTAGGCTCCTCATTTTTTGAGTGAAAAAATCATTTATGAATAATTTTCACAATATTAAACAAAAAATTATAAAAATGTGCACTGTATCTCACACTAGTGTACTATAATGATTAATCAGGAAGTTTGCTTTTAAATGCTTTTATTTTGTACAAAATTGCAAAAAGTCACACTTGTGGTGTTCCCGGTCAAAAATGACCGGACTCTGATCAACTGCTTATAAATCTGTCATTATGCTATATTATCACCAAATATTGGATTCATTCTTTTTGTCAACTTGTTTTCTTTCATTTAGGACTGGTTTTGTGTTTATATTTGCATCTGATTAATCGTAAGCCTCATTTATCCGAAAGTAGGCACCTCCTTTTTTGAGTGAAAAAATCATTTTTTATGAATAATTTTCACAATATGAGATAAAAAATTATGAAAATTGGCACCGTTTCTCACACTAGTGTACTTTAATGATTAATCAGGAAGTTTGCTTTTAAATGCTTTTATTTTGTACAAAATTGCACAAAGTCACACTTGTCAAAAATGGCCGGCCATTGAAAGTGAATGGGGAAGAATGAAAGTAAGAGAAACAACTAGTGTTCAGGAGAATGTTGTGCTTGCAAACATAAAGGCCTTTGACCTGTGCGTGTGTGGATGCATGTATACTCACGCTATCACACTCACACACACACACACACACACACACACACACACACACACACACACACATCTATGCATACAAACTATTGTGAGAATTACCAATGCCATCTCGCGGCAATTCGTACGTATTTTACTAGGTGGCTAATTCGTATGACCTCACTCGTACGATTTGTCTAAACCCCAGTGACGGGTAGGTTTAGCGGCGGAGTTAGGTGTAGGTCCTTCGTACAAATTCATACGAATTGGCAACTCGTAAAATACGTACGATTTAGCAAAAATCGTATGAATTTGTACGAGTGAGGTCGTACGAATTCGTACGAATTAGCCACCTTGTAAAATATGTACGAATTGCCATGAGATCGGGTTGGAATGACACCTATTTCATCCTACCCTGAACTGCATGCAATATGCTTTTATGAATCTGATATTATAACTCTCTCTCTCACACATATATACACACACACACATGCTCAAACTGCCTTGTCTTTATCCTGCATTGACTTCAAAATAATCTTTTCTTTCACCACATATTCTAGACAAACATTATGACAATAGGTTGAGGCTTTCGTGTTCTCACAGAGTAGACGAAAGTTTACAAATAAATGCTAGAGTATACAAATGCCTCACAGTGCCTTGCTTGTCATTCACATGAGGAAGGGACAACTAAGGATGAATCTTACAATGAAGATGCATTGCAAGATATATTGGAAGAGGAAAACATCACTGAACAAGCTGAAAACCTTGCAACAACTGAAGTGGAGCAATCTTCTGATTTCGAGGACCCAGCTGAAGTTGATGTAACGTTCTGGTCGAAGGATGGAAAAACAAAATATTATTTTGAAGTCAATGCAGGCCAAAGACAAGGCAGTTTGAACGTGTGTGTGTGTGTGTGTGTGTGTGTGTGTGTGTGTGTGTGTGTGTGTGTGTGTGTGTGAGAGAGAGAGAAAGAGTAATAATATCAGATTCATAAAAGCATATTGCATACAGTTCAGGGTAGGATGAAATAGGTGTAATACTCACAATAGTTTGTATGCATAGATGTGTGTGTGTGTGTGTGTGAGTGAGTGTGATAGCGTGAGTATACATGCATCCACACACACACACAGGTCCAAGGTCTTTATGTTTGCAAGCACAACATTCTCCTGAACACTAGTTGTTTCTCTTACTTTCATTCTTCCCCATTCACTTTCAATGGCCGGCCATTTTTGACAAGTGTGACATTGTGCAATTTTGTACAAAATAAAAGCATTTAAAAGCAAACTTCTTGATTAATCATTAAAGTACACTAGTGTGAGATACAGTGCCAATTTTCATAATTTTTTATCTCATATTGTGAAAATTATTCATAAAAAATGCTTTTTTTCACTCAAAAAATGAGGAGCCTACTCTCAGATAAATGAGGCCTACGATTAATCAGATGCAAATATAAACACAAAACCAGTCCTAAATGAAAGAAAACAAGTTGACAAAAAGAATGAATCCAAAATTTAGTGATAATATAGCATAATGACAGATTTATAAGCAGTTGTTTGTGACTAGGTGAAATAAAACCCACAAAAAATTAAGAAAATTCAAAAAAAATTAGTGAGAAGTACTTATACCCTATGTGCACAAAGTCAGTGAGTTTGAGTCCAATGCGATAACGTTAACTAGTATTTTCAGGAAAAAGAAAATCTTTTTCGGGTCAATTTGACCCTAACACAACCAGAGGGTTAAAGCACAGAGAGCGGGTCTGCTGGGGGTTTATAGCCGTGTTTGAGACTCACCATGCGATGAAGAGCGAGACCGAGAGACACAGCACACTGACGCAGAGACCGAGTCCGGGAGAAGCGCGTCTGATCGCGGGCTGCTCCTCGCTCCTCCCCCGCTGCTGCGGCTCGTTCACACTCTTCCTCCGCTGCTTCACGACCTGCATGACTGCTGACCTCTCTTCTGAAGATTGAGTCTAGAGGATAACGCTGAAGAGCGCAGATCTCATTCCGCGTCTGTAAAGAGCTTTCTCTCGTGTGAGGCTGGAAGCGCCACGCAGCCGTTCCGCTGGAAGCCAATCAGAGCGAGGCGCGGACTGACGTCACAGTGGGCGGAGCCTCGGCGAGTCTAAATAATAATTATGCTGTTTTAACTGTTTATTTCAGTCTATTAAAGCTAATAACTGTTTTGCTGAAAATTATATTTTTGGCACAAAGGCGGTGTTGTCACGTGATAGCTGTTACTTTTCTCAGCGCTGGTCAAGACTGACCAATCACAGTTGCGTGTTGTTTTCAGATGAGAGTAATTTTCTGGAGGTTACTTACATTAATTAATTATAAGTAAAATATTTAAACGATTATAGTTTCTGGTACACAAATATTGTAATAAGTCAAACAGCACTTGAATGATTTGAATGAGGAAGAGCGGGAAACATTTGGCGCGCTCGGCGCAACGCGAGGCTCCGCCCATATTGTTTTTCAGCGACTAGTTTATTTTTAGTTATTTTCACATTTTATTTGATTCTTCATCTATATTGGTTATGAGAGATTTTAGCTACAAGAGAACAAAACACAGCTCAGTTTCTTATCAAGTCTGATCTTTATTGAGTTATACCAATTTACCACATAAATCACCCACCGCGTTTAATGACCCCTAGTGTTCATAAGAGAAGCAAGATAAACATAGATACATAAACAAACAGATAATAAGGCAATGAGATGAATAAGGCTTCAGGTGAAGGATTGTCACGTCATCATCATCTTCATCACATATGCAATGCTACATAACACATAATATAAAGCTTTTCTACGAGAACAGCGTCACACGAGCGTGTGGCGATATCCTTCATGATCGTAAACAAACGCACCTGTGCGATATACAGCTGAAATATAGTGCAATAAACACGTTTGGTCCCCAAGTGATCACATGATGACTCGTTTCAGTCCAAACTCAAGCGCGACGTTAAACGAACACAATCCCAATCAAACCCGCGTAACGCTGCCCGAGTAAAGGATGGATCTGATTCCTCCGGACTCATGAGCTGTAGCGGTCCTGCAGGGAAACACACCGTCAGAGCTCATCCACACAGATAAACGGGTTAGTTATGGGCTCGTTAGCGCAGGGACTGACCTGTATGCTGGACACGACTCCGCTGGCCATGACCGACAGCTTCCCGGCGACCGAGCGCACGCCGCTCTTGAACTGCATCATGTCCGGCACGGCCGGCAGAACCTTACTCAAGCTGTACGAGCCGCCGGACGCCGCTGAGACGCACAAAACATCATCGTTACGTGTGTTACATGCACTGCTGGGGGACGTTACCTTTAAAAGTAACGCATTACAATTACAGATATTTAGTCTAGAACTACAGTAAGATGCTCTGATTTCTGTCACCATGGCAACACCAGAGCTGTCACTCAATACATCACCATGGCAACACCAGAGCTGTCACTCAATACATCACCATGGCGACACCACAGCTGTCACTCAATACATCACCATGGCAACACCAGAGCTGTCACTCAATACATCACCATGGCAACACCAGAGCTGTCACTCAATACATCACCATGGCAACACCAGAGCTGTCACTCAATACATCACCATGGCAACACCAGAGCTGTCACTCAATACATCACCATGGCAACACCAGAGCTGTCACTCAATACATCACCATGGCAACATCAGAGCTGTCACTCAATACATCACCATGGCAACACCAGAGCTGTCACTCAATACATCACCATGGCAACACCAGAGCTGTCACTCAATACATCACCATGGCAACACCAGAGCTGTCACTCAATACATCACCATGGCAACACCAGAGCTGTCACTCAATACATCACCATGGCAACATCAGAGCTGTCACTCAATACATCACCATGGCAACACCAGAGCTGTCACTCAATACATCACCATGGCAACACCAGAGCTGTCACTCAATACATCACCATGGCAACACCAGAGCTGTCACTCAATACATCACCATGGCAACACCAGAGCTGTCACTCAGTACATCAGATACAAAGTAACTGTTACTTATTTGAAAAAGTAACTTAAATTAAAAAGTAATGCATTACTTTACTAGTTACTTGAAAAAGTAATCTGATTCCGTTACTTGTAATGCGTTCCCCCAGCACTGGTCATATGAGCTTCAGCGTTCTCCAGATAAATACCCAGCAGGACAGTATACGCAGGATTACTCTACGATTAATCACGCACCTGCTGTTTTCTTCTGCTCGTCGAACAGATCGGCCGAGCTGATCGCTGAACTGCCCGAGAAATTCTCCAGCCGCGCCCGAACCTCATACTGCAATCAGAAAACACGAATAACACCGTGACTTCTGCAGGATTATAAGCTCAAATTTAAGACCTGCACAAATAAAATCAATACCATATGAGCAGGGTGGGGCACTGTCTATAGTGACCATGGGCGGGGCTAGCAGGTGCTCCAGCACCCCCATAAATAATGAAATAAAAACATTTGACTCATTACACATGCATAAATACTGCAATGCAATACAACGTGATTTGCAGTCGCACCTAATCTCAGCATTTTACTTTAAAAATGGATCGGTTCTTGTGCCAAGTGACTAAAGATTTTTATAGTCAACTAGTTTATATTAAATTGATTAGTATAATAACCTGCTAAACCATCCGTTAATATAGGTGTGGTTTCGCACGTTTATATTAAATTGATTAGTATAATAACCTGCTAAACCATCCGTTAATATAGGTGTGGTTTCGCACGTTTATATTAAATTGATTAGTATAATAACCTGCTAAACCATCCGTTAATATAGGTGTGGTTTCGCACGTTTATATTAAATTGATTAGTATAATAATCTGCTAAACCATCCGTTAATATAGGTGTGGTTTCGCACGTTTATATTAAATTGACTGCTAAACCATCCGTTAATATAGGTGTGGTTTCGCACGTTTATATTAAATTGATTAGTATAATAACCTGCTAAACCATCCGTTAATATAGGTGTGGTTTCGCACGTTTATATTAAATTGACTACTAAACCATCCGTTAATATAGGTGTGGTTTCGCACGTTTATATTAAATTGATTAGTATAATAACCTGCTAAACCATCCGTTAATATAGGTGTGGTTTCGCACGTTTATATTAAATTGATTAGTATAATAACCTGCTAAACCATCCGTTAATATAGGTGTGGTTTCGCACGTTTATATTAAATTGATTAGTATAATAATCTGCTAAACCATCCGTTAATATAGGTGTGGTTTCGCACGTTTATATTAAATTGATTAGTATAATAACCTGCTAAACCATCCGTTAATATAGGTGTGGTTTCGCACGTTTATATTAAATTGATTAGTATAATAACCTGCTAAACCATCCGTTAATATAGGTGTGGTTTCGCACGTTTATATTAAATTGATTAGTATAATAACCTGCTAAACCATCCGTTAATATAGGTGTGGTTTCGCACGTTTATATTAAATTGATTAGTATAATAACCTGCTAAACCATCCGTTAATATAGGTGTGGTTTCGCACGTTTATATTAAATTGATTAGTATAATAACCTGCTAAACCATCCGTTAATATAGGTGTGGTTTCGCACGTTTATATTAAATTGATTAGTATAATAACCTGCTAAACCATCCGTTAATATAGGTGTGGTTTCGCACGTTTATATTAAATTGATTAGTATAATAACCTACTAAACACATTTATGTTTATGACATAAATGTCATAAACATAAATGTGTGACATGTCATAAACATACTGTATGACACGCCCCCGTGTCATACAGTAGGCTAAGCGCGATAATACTCCCACGTTCCTCATAAACATTAGAAATGTGCCTATACAGCGATTTTATTATTCATATAAAAAAAAATAATATTTACTATTAATTGCCCAGCTCCCCTGTCATTGATCTAGCCCCCCCCCTCAGCACCTGCGTTCAGCATTCTCTGGCGCCGCCCCTGATAGTAACATATTACACTTTAAAATGTCTGTAAAAAGCATGATTTACAGTTCAGATACAAAAACAAAATGTTTTATAAAACGATCAACTTCACAGCTTTTAAACCATTTTTAAGAAAAATAATAAATTATTATATTTGTTTATACAATTATCAATCAATTGTTATACAACAGTTCTTCTGATCCTCGACTCTGATTGGCTGATGAGAGTGATATTAGAGTGATAACAGAGCTTGCTTCACAGTTTGTGTCATGAATCACGCCGCTTGCTGAAGTTGCCGTATTTCTAGTCTCAGCCTTTAAGACGTCACGCCCATATATATATATATATATATATATATATATATATATATATATATATATATATATATATATATATATATATATATATATATATATATATATATATTCAAAATATTTCCTTAAAGGGACAGTTCACCCAAAAATGAAAATTCTGTCATCATTTACTCACTCTCAAGTAGTTCCAAACCTGTATGAATGTGTTTGTTCTGAACACAAAAGAAGATATTCTGAAGAATGAGGGACAAAGAGCAGTATTTTTCTCCTACTGTTGAAGTCAATGGTGCCCCAAAACAGCCTGGTTACAAACTTTCTTCAGAATATCTTCCTTTGTGTTCAGAACAAACACATTCATGCAGGTTTGGAACTACTTGAGGATGAGTAAATGATGACTAAATTTTCATTTTTGGGTGTACTGTCCCTTTAACTGGGAAGGTACATGTTTGTCATCATATTTTGATAAAGTGGATTGATCAATCATATAGAACTACAATTTAATAGAAAGGTTTTCTAATGAGACAAGTCAATAAAATAAAATAACATAACAATAAAAATTATGCATATGGCACACAAAAGTAAAAACGCTTCAGGAGTGTCGAAGTCGTCGTCGGATTGGTTGAATTATACCGGATTTCCGGGAGACGTGTGTGTCGCGTTCTTTAACGTTCTGCCTGGAAACAAAGATGCCGTGACGCCGAACTCCTCACGACAGAAGACACCCGTCGTGTTTACAACTGTGACGACGAGCGCTTATCAGGATCAACTACACGCTGGATTTTCAAAAGTATGTGAAATATTTAAAGTTCGCGGCATAGAATCTTTAAAATACGTCCGAGAGTTTTATTGTGGCGACATTTCCACGCCCCGAAACGTGACGCTGAACGAAACGAACTGTGATTGGTTGTTTGACATGTCGGTCAAACGGCCTCATGGGCGGGACTTGGCCAATGAAAGCGGCCATGCATTCCAGACCTTCAGCCGTCGGTCAAACGGCCTCATGGGCGGGACTTGGCCAATGAAAGCCGCCATGCATTCCAGACCTTCAGCCGTCGGTCAAACGGCCTCATGGGCGGGACTTGGCCAATGAAAGCGGCCATGCATTCCAGACCTTCAGCCGTCGGTCAAACGGCCTCATGGGCGGGACTTGGCCAATGAAAGCCGCCATGCATTCCAGACCTTCAGCCGTCGGTCAAACGGCCTCATGGGCGGGACTTGGCCAATGAAAGCCGCCATGCATTCCAGACCTTCAGCCGTCGGTCAAACGGCCTCATGGGCGGGACTTGGCCAATGAAAGCCGCCATGCATTCCAGACCTTCAGCCGTCGGTCAAACGGCCTCATGGGCGGGACTTGGCCAATGAAAGCCCCCATGCATTCCAGACCTTCAGCCGTCGGTCAAACGGCCTCATGGGCGGGATTTGGCCAATGAAAGCCGCCATGCATTCCAGACCTTCAGCCGTCGGTCAAACGGCCTCATGGGCGGGATTTGGCCAATGAAAGCCGCCATGCGTTCCAGACCTTCAGCCGTCGGTCAAACGGCCTCATGGGCGGGACTTGGCCAATGAAAGCCGCCATGCATTCCAGACCTTCAGCCGTCGGTCAAACGGCCTCATGGGCGGGATTTGGCCAATGAAAGCCGCCATGCGTTCCAGACCTTCAGCCGTCGGTCAAACGGCCTCATGGGCGGGACTTGGCCAATGAAAGCCACCATGCATTCCAGACCTTCAGCCGTCGGTCAAACGGCCTCATGGGCGGGATTTGGCCAATGAAAGCCGCCATGCATTCCAGACCTTCAGCCGTCGATCAAACGGCCTCATGGGCGGGATTTGGCCAATGAAAGCCGCCATGCATTCCAGACCTTCAGCCGTCGGTCAAACGGCCTCATGGGCGGGATTTGGCCAATGAAAGCCGCCATGCGTTCCAGACCTTCAGCCGTCGGTCAAACGGCCTCATGGGCGGGACTTGGCCAATGAAAGCCGCCATGCATTCCAGACCTTCAGCCGTCGGTCAAACGGCCTCATGGGCGGGATTTGGCCAATGAAAGCCGCCATGCGTTCCAGACCTTCAGCCGTCGGTCAAACGGCCTCATGGGCGGGACTTGGCCAATGAAAGCCACCATGCATTCCAGACCTTCAGCCGTCGGTCAAACGGCCTCATGGGCGGGATTTGGCCAATGAAAGCCGCCATGCATTCCAGACCTTCAGCCGTCGATCAAACGGCCTCATGGGCGGGATTTGGCCAATGAAAGCCGCCATGCGTTCCAGACCTTCAGCCGTCGGTCAAACGGCCTCATGGGCGGGACTTGGCCAATGAAAGCCGCCATGCATTCCAGACCTTCAGCCGTCGGTCAAACGGCCTCATGGGCGGGACTTGGCCAATGAAAGCGGCCATGCATTCCAGAACTTCAGCCGTCGGTCAAACGGCCTCATGGGCGGGCCTTGGCCAATGAAAGCGGCCATGCATTCCAGAACTTCAGCCGTCGGTCAAACGGCCTCATGGGCGGGCCTTGGCCAATGAAAGCGGCCATGCATTCCAGAACTTCAGCCGTCGGTCAAACGGCCTCATGGGCGGGCCTTGGCCAATGAAAGCGGCCATGCATTCCATGCATTCCAGACCTTCAGCCGTAAGCCGCCATGCATTCCAGACCTTCAGCCGTCGGTCAAACTTGTATACTGTTGCTCTCTCGATGGTCTGATTGCTTCTATTGTTCTCCTCATTTGTACGTCGCTTTGGATAAAAGCGTCTGCTAAATGATTAAATGTAAATGTGAAGCCCGAACAAGAAGAGTGTTTGGTTCACATTTTGAATGGAGGTGATGTTGTGGCCCTACTCCCGACAGGTTTTGGAACAAGTTTAATTGATCAACTGTTAGCGAGAAACTGGATAACATGCGTCATAACCAAACGTTATGTGATTGGCTTACGGGTACACCAATGATTTTAAACTTCAGACAAGCGCCCCAACACTAGAAAGTACACGCTTGTCAATTATGCCCTTCCAGACTCTGTCTACGAAGCAAAGCAGCAGAGTTTGGGATTACCAGGCTACCGTTTTATTGTTGTTGTGCTTTTTAATTAAGAATAACAATGAATCCATCTTTTGTTTTAGTCTTAAACTATAAACTATGATAAAAGTTCGTCAGCATGCATTGATTAATCTGGAGCCCTGCACCGCCATGTCTACTCGTGTGATATTGCTTATATAATACTCTCTTAATTGTTTAGATTTTTAATTTTAATTTTTTTATCATAGCCTTTTGAAGTTTAATCGTCACATTAAGCCATTTCGCAAGACCTCTTGAAATCACAATTAAGACGTTCTGGTACTTTTTATGGCGTTAAATTTGATACGACTAAACTTAAGACTTTTTAAGGACCCGGGGGACACCCCAGAGCTCATGTTTCTCCGCGGCGTCTGTTTGGCGTGTCACCTCGGAGTCGTCCTGCTTCCCGAAGAACATGTCTGATGAAATGGCTCTGGCGTCGCCGAACTTCCTCTGAGCGTCGTCAGAGACGGCCTGCGGCTCCTTCCTCCTCGCCGAGACCCTGCGAGCACAGAAACACTGAGTCACAGCACATATCAGCTGTATATCCAGCGTGGTGCAGTCAGTCCTTCATCTGACCTCTCGTCTGGGTGCAGGTAGACGTCGGGCTGCTTGGTCGCCGGCCTCCACTGAGAGAAGAACTGATCTGACGATCCCTCAGCTTCATCCAGGAGCCTGTGAGACGCAGGACATGTTCATGAACACACAGCAGGAGACACAAACAGAGCCTCAGGAATGAAGCATCACCTGGAGGAGAAGCGCTGGTCCTCCGGCTCCTCGTCCTCCTCATACGCTCTCCTGCTGGAGGAGCTCAGCCCCGGAGACTCCTGCTGGATGATCTGCATGCCCTCCGTCACCGAGTGAGACAGACCGCTGGAAAACACAGCACATTAACCCCTTAACCGTCATCCCCATTTTTGAAAATTCACGAGAAAGTGCACGATCCAAACTTAAATTATTATAATTCATGAACGCTTTTGAATACAGACCTACGGCTGGTCTCTTTTTAAAGAAGAAGACAAACAATTATTACAGAAGTGACTAAAATTAAACTATTAAAAAGTTATAGAAGTTTACATTTACTGTAAAGAAAATGTATTATACTATTTTTATTTTATATAAAATAAATATTTAAAAAAATAGTTAAAAATCCAAAACTGCTATAAAATTAAAGCCATATATCTACATAAGTTGTGTTCCAAATTTGAAGTTGATATAAAAAAAATTGAGGTTCATATGCAATTTTGTTTAGGCGTTATACCACAAACAGCCACCGGGTGCATACAAACTCCAATGATTTTTTTATGCATTTCTGTCACAAATCTATAAATTTCTCTCTCAATATTACATCTATAACAAAATATATAACTATAACTCAATATTATATCTACAAAAAAAAATAAAAATCTATTAAAAACAAACAAACAAAAAAACACCAAATATGGAAACTTGAGACTCAGACCATTCCAACGATATGTATTTTGTCAAGATTATAAAAAGTTTTGATTCTAAAAGACATTTTGTAATATGACCCCCCCGCTAAGCGGGAGCAGACCGCTAAAACAATTTGAAGTACCGTTTCTATGGTAACGCAATGTCTGATTTCAAAATGGTTTTCACAAGATACATTTAGAGATTTTAAGCTTTTAAATGGTATATAACATATGATGATTGCTAAAACATATGATAAAAGCAAGGAAATAAAGACTTTTTGTGACAAAGCTCAGAACTCCTGTTATGATATAGATTTATCATAGACTCTTGGTGCACGCTTGTCATAAATTAATCTATTACTGCTACTACATAATTTGTAACAACAAAAAATGGTAAAATATCTATTTAGGAGACTTAGACCTTTCCAATGATGTATAGTTTGTCATGATTAGATTAGGATTTAATTGTAATATAGTGAAGTAAACCTAGGCATCCCGTATACGGGAGGGTGACAGTTAAGGGGTTTAAACTCCACCCACACTCGCATCACATGTCAAAATTAAACTCCGCCCACACTCGCATCACATGTGTCAAAATTAAACTCCGCCCACACTCGCATCACATGTCAAAATTAAACTCCGCCCACACTCGCATCACATGTCAAAATTAAACTCCGCCCACACTAGCATCACGTGTCAAAATTAAACTCCGCCCACACTCGCATCACATGTCAAAATTAAACTCCGCCCACACTCGCATCACATGTGTCAAAATTAAACTCCGCCCACACTCGCATCACATGTGTCAAAATTAAACGCCGCCCACACTCGCATCACATGTGTCAAAATTAAACTCCGCCCACACTCACATCACATGTCAAAATTAAACTCCGCCCACACTCGCATCACATGTGTCAAAATTAAACTCCGCCCACACTCGCATCACATGTGTCAAAATTAAACTCCGCCCACACTCGCATCACATGTCAAAATTAAACTCCGCCCACACTCGCATCACATGTGTCAAAATTAAACTCCGCCCACACTCGCATCACATGTCAAAATTAAACTCCGCCCACACTCGCATCACATGTCAAAATTAAACTCCGCCCACACTCGCATCACATGTCAAAATTAAACTCCGCCCACACTCGCATCACATGTGTCAAAATTAAACTCCGCCCACACTCGCATCACATGTGTCAAAATTAAACTCCGCCCACACTCGCATCACATGTCAAAATTAAACTCCGCCCACACTCGCATCACATGTGTCAAAATTAAACTCCGCCCACACTCGCATCACATGTCAAAATTAAACTCCGCCCACACTCGCATCACATGTCAAAATTAAACTCCGCCCACACTAGCATCACATGTGTCAAAATTAAACTCCGCCCACACTCGCATCACATGTCAAAATTAAACTCCGCCCACACTCGCATCACATGTGTCAAAATTAAACTCCGCCCACACTCGCATCACATGTCAAAATTAAACTCCGCCCACACTCGCATCACATGTGTCAAAATTAAACTCCGCCCACACTCGCATCACATGTGTCAAAATTAAACGCCGCCCACACTCGCATCACATGTGTCAAAATTAAACTCCGCCCACACTCGCATCACATGTCAAAATTAAACTCCGCCCACACTCGCATCACGTGTCAAAATTAAACTCCGCCCACACTCGCATCACATGTCAAAATTAAACTCCGCCCACACTCGCATCACATGTGTCAAAATTAAACTCCGCCCACACTCGCATCACATGTGTCAAAATTAAACTCCGCCCACACTCGCATCACATGTGTCAAAATTAAACTCCGCCCACACTCGCATCACATGTCAAAATTAAACTCCGCCCACACTCGCATCACATGTCAAAATTAAACTCCGCCCACACTCGCATCACATGTCAAAATTAAACTCCGCCCACACTCGCATCACATGTGTCAAAATTAAACTCCGCCCACACTCGCATCACATGTCAAAATTAAACGCCGCCCACACTCGCATCACATGTCAAAATTAAACGCCGCCCACACTCGCATCACATGTCAAAATTAAACTCCGCCCACACTCGCATCACATGTCAAAATTAAACTCCGCCCACACTCGCATCACATGTGTCAAAATTAAACTCCGCCCACACTCGCATCACATGTCAAAATTAAACTCCGCCCACACTCGCATCACATGTGTCAAAATTAAACTCCGCCCACACTCGCATCACATGTGTCAAAATTAAACTCCGCCCACACTCGCATCACATGTGTCAAAATTAAACTCCGCCCACACTCGCATCACATGTGTCAAAATTAAACTCCGCCCACACTTACATCTCATTGGTCAAAATCACACTTAGCCTAAATATCACTCTGACCTAGGGCTGGGCGATATGGCAAAAAAATAATCTCAATTTTTTCAGAACATTTGACCAATTTTTACATGATTTTTAACTAGTCAACTTCAAAATGTAACTAAAACATGATTCAAGTGACTTTTTCTTTATTAACACTCGAGTTACAGAAAAGTCTATTCCAAGTGCAGCACACGAAGTTGTCAACATTATTTAAATGTTAAACAAATCACTTATTAAATATCTTTGCAGAAAAGATGCATGAACTACAACTAAATCTTGTCTTACACATATTATGTTCAGATATAATACAAGAAAATGCTTTAAAAGATTCTTTTTAAACTCAAAATGACTGAAGGTATAACACCAGCAGACTATTATTAACTATAAATATTCTGTGAAAACAATGAACAGCAGCTTTCAGTCTGTCAGCATGATGCAAACATGAAATATCAGACATACGTTTTTTATTCGATTGCGCTGCTTTTCATAGTTTTTCTATGTAAACATGGACGCGTTTTACTGTTGCGCTCACGTCTCGTACATGAAACGACTTTATGAAACCACAGCGCTCAAGTTAAAAGAAGTTCACTCCCATCTTCTTGCATGTTTTCCTATTCCTCTGCCCGCGTCGCATCTTTGTCCACACAAAAGTGCATTGTGTGTGAATGCCACGCGTCACATGTGAGCGGTTAATGTGGTTGGATTATTCTTTTCTCTTTACTGTTATCACTGGCATATTGTCAAAGTGTCTAATTCTAAATTTGATAACATTTCTATTTATAATCGTGATTCATTTCTATAGCACAAATTAATACAACCATTGTTGCCCAGTGTGCTGTACAAAAATAGAGAGAAAAAAAATCATAAATATACAAAGACAATAACATCGCACCACACAGAAAAGACACAAAGAACATAAAACTCCGCACCCAGAGTGATTAAAAGCCTGAGTTAATAGATACGTTTTAACAATGATTTAAAACTAGAGATAGTCGGAGCTGATCTAATATTCACAGGTAACAATTTCGGGGCAGCAACTGAGAAAGCGCGATCACCCTTAAAGGGATAGGTCACTTTGAGATTAAAATGTGGTATCTATCAGCTTACCCCAAGGGTATCCAAGATGTAGGTGTCTTTTTTTCTTCAGTAGATCCAATTTTGATGTTTTTAGGTCAAACCGTTCTAGTCTGTCAGTCATATAATGGCAGGTATAGGTCACTGTCTCTATAAGAGGGAAAAAGAACATGCACAGAGAAATCCAAATTAAACAATTCCCCATCGTAACTACACATTGATGGCCTAAGACACGAAACGAGCGGTTTGTGTGAGAAAACGAACAGTATTTATATGGTTTTTTACCTCTTGTACACAACCATGTCCAAGTGATCTGAGTGCACACACACATCCGGTGTGTGACGTGTGTGTGTGTGTGACGTGTGTGCGCGCGCGCTCTGGCTCACGCTGCATTCACACGGGGCGTCAACGCTTGACGGAGGGCGTGTCTGAAGCGTGGTGCTGACGCGCCGTCATAGTTACAACAACCAATCACATACTTCTCTGGTGTTGCATGAAGGGATTGGGTATTTGCATGAGGCGATCTGATTGGCTGATGCCTCCGTTGGCGCTTGAAAAGTTGCGTCAGCACCACGCTTCAGACACGCCCTCCGTCAAGCGTTGACGCCCCGTGTGAATGCAGCGTGAGCCAGAGCGCGCGCACACACACACACACGTCACACACACACACACACACGTCACGCACCGGATGTGTGTGTGCACTCAGATCACTTGGACATGGTTGTGTACAAGAGGTAAAAAACGATATAAATACTGTTGGTTTTCTCACACAAACCGCTCGTTTCGTGTCTTAGGCCATCAATGTGTAGTTACGATGGGGAATTGTTTAATTTGGATTTCTCTGTGCATGTTGTTTTTCCCTCTTATAGAGACAGTGACCTATACCTGCCATTATATGACTGACAGACTAGAACGGTTTGACCTAGAAACATCAAAATTGGATCTACTGAAGAAAAAAAGACACCTACATCTTGGATGCCCTTGGGGTAAGCTGATAGATACCACATTTTAATTTCAAAGTGAACTATCTCTTTAAGACTTAATCTAGATCTGGGAATTGTTAAAAGTTGCTGATCAGAAGATCTCAGGGATCTAGCAGAAGTGTGACATTTCACTAAGGCATCAAGATATGTTGGAGATAAACCGTTTAAGGATTTAAAAACAAACACTAAAAGTTTGTATTCTATTTGGAAACGAACCGGCAACCATTTGAGAGAAAACTAAATCGGTGTAATAAGCTCATGCCTGCCTGCAAACGCGCCAAAGCTGTCTGGTTAACTCCTATATATATATATATATATATATATATATATATATATATATATATATATATATATATAGTATTACAGTAATCGAGTCGTGAAAAAGTGAAGGCATGGATGAGTTTCTCAAGATCATTAACAGAAAGAGAAGTTTTTACTTTAGCTAGAAGTCTCAGATTTAAAAAAAAGCATGATTTAACAACATTGTTAATTTGCTTACAAACCAGACACCTACATTTTTCACAACTACTTTGTTGTACACAGCCAGGGGACCCACATTTACATTTACAGAGGCCACATTTTCAGTTTGTCCAAATAAAATAATCTCCGTTTTATTTTCGTTAAATTTCAGAAAATTTGAGGCCATCCAGCTTTTTACGTCCCTTAAGCAATTCAGAAGTGGAGTTATGGTATATAAATCTGTGTGTCGTCGGCGTAACAGTGAAAATAAACACCATGTTTTCTAAAAATAGATCCCAAAGGAAGCATATACAACGAAAACAGAAGGGGTGCAAGAACAGACCCTTGAGGAACTCCACAGGTAAGTGGAGCCGACGATGACAGACATTCACCAAATTTAATTGCAAGACATCTGTTCGTTAAATAAGACTTAAACCACTGAAGGGCCATCCCTCGGACTCCAGCGTGGTGTTCCAATCTAGAGATCAAAATGTGTATCAAAGGCCGCACTAAGGTCTAATAACACTATAATAGCCGAAGCTCCCGAGTCAAGAGTTAGTAAAATATCATTATGAACCTTTAAAATTGCAGATTCAGTGCAGTGCCCTAAAACCTGATTGAAACACTTCCAGCACTGAGTTTTTTCCTAAAAATGTTTGTAATTGAATAAAAACTACCTTCTCTAAGACTTTAGTCTGCACTATAGCATGTTTGAAAATAAGCTGGCATGGAACCCGTAGCCAGGCAACAATTAATTAGGATCAGAATACTATGACCCAAAAAATAAAAATCGTAGCAAAACATTAAATTCAAATGAATCACTAAAATCTGAAAAAATTGCCCAGCCCTACTCTGCCCACAATCACACCTCAATGCTCAAAATCACAAGAAGGACTGACCTGCGTCCGCCGAAGCCCATGCCGAGCCGCTCCGCCTGCTCCTTCTTCTTGTCGTCCAGACGGCTCAGCTTGACCTCGTCTCTCTTCCGCTGCAGCTCCAGACTCTCGTAGGCGCGGCTCAGAGACAACACCCTGCAAACACAGACGGAGCGCAGGATGAGCAGACGCTCATGTGTTCTGAGCCTGATCTTCAGATGTTTGCAGTGGCTCACTCACTCGGGCTCAGTGCTGCCGCTCGTCTGCGAGCTCCTCTCCTCCTGCTGTCTGTCCACGGCCTGAGCTCGCTTCTGCTGCGTGCTGAAGCTCTGACTGCTGACCTTCTGAGCGCCCAGACCCGCCTTCCTGCCGCCCGCCTCATTCATTCACACACAACACAAATCAACAGAGCGCAGGACTGCAGACAAGCCTTCAAAATTCAGTTACACGTCGACTTCAAGATGGTGTCATGTGGTTTTAAACGTTTGTAGTCGCACCACATGACAGTTTTAAACTGCCACTGTTATGTCAAACAAGATCAAATGTGACCACAAAACCAGTCATAAGGGTCAACGTTTCTGAAATTGATATTTATACATCATCTGAAAGCTGTAGAAGTAATCTTTCCATTGATGTATGGCTTGTTATTAGAGGTTGACCGATTAATCGGCACCGATAGTTGATTTGGGGAACTATCGGTTATCAGCAAAAATCCATGCTGATAGTTTTCCGTGTTGCATCTGTTGCTGGAGCGGCTGAGAAGGGTCTGCTGTCATTATACAGTACGAGAGCGCCCTCTAGAGGCGGAAATCACTGACAGCACGTGTTGTTTTGGCATGTTACACACAGAGCGGGAAACTGCAGACGCGGAATCCTGCCGCGGAACAGAGCGCCGTTCACATAGTCTTCTATTAAATTACATTATGTACATTAACAATGATTTGGGACAAATATAATGACTTCACCCTAGGCGATAAATTATGTATTGTGCATTTTTCAGCAAAACGTTTGTCTTTCTGTGACTAATACAGTCTGTGTGCTTCATATAGAGAGCCATCTTTAAGCATGACTGTTGAAATTAAATGGTAATACTGAACAATAAGAGTCCATTCGTAACATTAATGAAAGCTGTAGAAGTATTGTTCCTTGTTAGCGTGTGTTCATTTCATTTCAACATTTACTATTACTAATAGGCTTCATTTTTAAATTTCTTCTTTTAACATTAGTAAACTATGAAATAACTTTAATGATCAATATAATAATTAATATTAATACTAAATTGTATTCATTTACAAAGTATGGTTCAGTACTGTTACTGCTTTTTTAAAAATAGCAAAGCTCTATTTTAGTTTTCGTTCAGTATCCATTTTAAAAACTATCGGTTGATTAATCGGTATCGGCCAGTGTGGTCCAACCTAGCTATCGGTATCGGTAAATCCACTATCGGTCGACCGCTACTTGTTATGACAGGACAATATTTGTCTGAGATACAACTGTTTGAAAATCTGGAATCTGAGGGTGCAAAAAAATCAAAATATTGAGAAAATCACCTTTAAAGTTGTTAAATGAAGTTCTTAATGCATATTACTAATCAAAAATTAAGTTTTGATATATTTACGGTAAGAAATTTACAAAATATTTTCATGGAACATGATCTTTAATTAACATCCTAATGATTTTTGGCATAAAAGAAAAATTGATAATTTTGACCCATACCTGTGCTATTTATGACTGCTTTTGTGCTCCAGGGTCACAAATGATCTGATATCAGAATTTCATTTTTAATTCATAAAAAGCATGACGTTTTTGAGGAGTTGCACCACACATTTTCTAACCTACACTGACCTTTCCTTGGCAAGCAAGCTCAAACGCTCTAAAGAGAATTTTACTCTTTGTGTTCATGCATTGGATATAAAAATGTCATATGGTATAGCCACACCAAAATACTTTCTTTAAACACTGAATGCATGTATGAATGGATATTAACCTATTTTCCAAGGTATAACGTTTTTTTTATTTTTTTAAATATCATTAATTACAAAAGCTTTGGGGGAGTTGCACCACATGACAATTTTGACTTACAACCTGAACTGACCTCGTCATGTCACACAAGATCAAATTATCTGGTATTTTAAGGGGTTTATTGACCTCTGTATGATGGTTGCACCACATGACATTGAATTTACAGACAAAAACCATTGCACTGAAATATCATGTGGTGTAACCATCAAGTAAAACTACTAAAATAATTTCATTGAATCTTGATTATTAATGACAATTTTTTTTTAATATATATATTTTTTAATGGTAAAAATGATTGCATTTTTGGGGAGTTACACCACATGACATTCAACAATTTGAACTACCCTTGCCTCATCATAAAAAGATATTTCAAGAAACCTGACACACACTCATGAGGGTCTGCAGGGGTCCACCCAATGACATCATTTCCTGTTTCCGGTCATGCTGGTCACTCCACATTGATGGAAAGTTTTTCAAATATTGATAAACGGCTTGTTAAAATATTATTTTCTAAGAAATAATAATAAAGGATCATGACACACTACTTAAGGTTAAGAATTGAATTCATTAAATGCTTTTTCTCGATGATAATATGACCCTGCAGCACAAAAGCAGTATCACAGGTATATTTGTAGCAATAGCCATTGTATGGCTCAAAATTATTGATTTTTCTTTTATGCCAAAAATCATTAGGATATTAAGATCATGTTCCATGAAGATATTTAGTAAATTTCCTACCGTTAATATATCAAAACTTAAATTCTGATTAGTAATATGCATTGCTAAGAATTCATTTGAACAACTTTAAAGGTGATTTTCTCAATATTTAGATTTTTTTGCACCCTCAGATTCCAGATTTACAAATATTGTCCTATCATAACAAACCATACATCAATGCAAAGCTTATTTATTCAGCTTTCAGATGATGCATAAATCTCAATTTATAAAAATGTACCCTTATGACTGGTTTTGTGGTCCGGGTCACATATTAGGACAGTCGCACCACCCTGACATATTTAAATTTATGCCCATCAAAAAACATTACAATTAATTTTATTCCAGAAACGAAAAACATGCTCATCATAGAAGACATGTATTTAAGTCAGTGTGTGTATGACTGCATGCACTGACAAGCCACGCAATATCACGTTCATATGCGATTCATCTGCGATAATGAAAGCGATATTGCGTCGCTTGTCAGTGATCTACGGCTCTGTGTATTAAATGCCGCTCCATTTGAAAACAGGTGATGGAGATTAACCGCTAATCAAGGAGCCGGCTTTACTGACGAGATGCGCATGCATATCGCATGAGATATATCGCCCAGCCCTATCTGACATATTTCTGAATAATAAATGAGTGTTTCGTCACTGAGCCGGTTATGAAGCGTTGCCAGGACACTCACCGATTTCTTTCCTGTGGTGGGCTTCTTCTTGAACAGAGAGGATGTGATCTCTGTGAGAGGAGAAGCAGACGTTCATCACACAGTGAGTTATGATCGGAGCTGTGTGTGTCAGTGAGGAGGAGGACGGTGAGCTTTACCTGCAGCAGATGTTGGAGACGCACTGAGCTGCTCCACACTGGGACCCACCTCACTCTCACCTGCACTCAAGAGAGACAAAAACATCTTCCAGAAACAATCATCACACTGATCTGAGCATATCGTGCTTCCTCAGCTATCCTACCGTTATTATTCCTATCCTCGACTGTGTTCTGTAGTTGGCTGGTGTTCAGCTCTTTCAGGGGAGTCTGCAAAGGCACACGGTTTTAAAGCATACATATGATCAATTATCCATGCATGCGTATTAGGGGTGTAACGGTTCACTAAATTCACGGTTCGGTTTGATACGATACAGTGGTGTCACGCGGTTCGGTACAATTTTTTATTTATTAAAACTAATTTTTTACTTTTAACAATGATACTTGACCCATCTTCTGGGACCCATATTCTTAGCAGCATATAAAACTAAAACAGCATTCCAGCTGATTAAGCCTATCGTCATATAAAGCATATAAAGCCTTTTTTTTTCTAAAAGTGTGCATCACATTTTGAGTATTTTTTTTTTACATTTAATCAGTCAAAAAGATATTTGGGCTGTTAGCAAGCAAATTAAGTCAGTATTGACAAAATGTATCTTTGCAGTGCAGATGAAACACAGAAGCTGCATCTGAAGTGCATTTAGATGCTTCACACACTGTTTAATGCGGCTCAGAGGAACACGTAATGCTTTAACCTGCACTTACACATGCATGCATAATGTTTTGATATTTTAAGTACAAAATGTTGGCAACTGATGTGTGAAATTAATAATAAAAATTAAAAGATACTTTAAATGTGAAATAAAACCACCAGCAGGTGGCACTGTTAACAAATGAGTCATTGCGATTGAACCGAATCATTTAAACGATTGATTCATTCAGGAACGAATCACCGTTATGTTCCTCAGACACAAAACAGTGCTTTGGAATTATTTTTGATGGCGTAATTGAGCAAAAACAGGCAACATGCTGAGTTTTGGAGAGAAAAAACGGCACTCTTCTGTGATATTGATTAACTATATAAAATGTACACATTTTCTACCTCGATATCTTGAATTTTGTGATCATTCTAAATGCATTAATACTGAATCATGCTGTGAAAGAACACACTCGCTCTAGTCTAACCTAATATGATGTAATAGGATTAGTCCAGCGTACCGAACCGAAAGCCTCGTACCGAACGGTTCAATAGGAATACGTGTATCGTTACACCCCTAATGATCAGTTATCCACGCATACGTATTAAATGAAGCGGCGGCTGCTCCTCACCTGGGTGAGCTGGGTGAAGAAGTCCTCGTGTTTGTCGAGGGGTGACGTGGGTGACAGAGGAGCCTGACCCTCCAGCCATAACTGAACACACACAACAACATGAGCTGATCAAGCACTTGAGCACTATATATTAAATTAGTGTTAGTGTTTGATAAAAACAGTCTTTTCACGCTAAATTAACAATGCAGCATGTCTGATATAAAAACAGAGCCCCTGCAGGTATTTGTTATAATACATAAAGTACTTAAGCTTATGTGCATATTATGTATAGGCATATTACATTATGTATTTTAAATGTAGTTACTTGGTTTTGATACTTTATTTGAGACAATTATTATTGCCTTTATGAACAGTCATATTAAAGCCTGTTTTTCACTTTATTACTAAAAATATCAGATTACTCATCCAAATAATTAGTAGATTACTTGATTAACAAAGTAATCATTAGTTACAGCCCTGGATTAGTTACAACATTCCATATAACCGCATTGTTTTGCTTTTTGTAATTAAAAGACAAATATTTTGTCATTGAAAATTTCTTAAAAATAGTATTAAAATAGTCTCGTTCTAGACAAACAAGTATCTGTATTTTGTCTCATGAGCTAAGTGTATTAAAATAATAATTATTTTTAATAATTTGAAAAATAATAACGATATTGTTTGATAAGTGTGATCTCTGATTTTAGTCCTTGAAAACCAAACGTGTGTGAGTGTGTGTGTGTGTGTGTGTGTTATAGTGTGTGTGTGTGTGTGTGTGTGTGATAGTGTGTGTGTGAGTTAGTGTGTGTGTGTGTGTGCGTGTGAGTTATAGTGTGTGTGTGTGTGTGTGTGTGTGTGCGTGTGAGTTATAGTGTGTGTGTGTGTGTGTGTGTGTGTGTGCGTGTGAGTTATAGTGTGTGTGTGTGTGTGTGTGTGTGTGTGTGTGTGTGTGCGTGTGAGTTATAGTGTGTGTGTGTGTGTGTGTGAGTTGTAGTGTGTGTGTGTGTGTTATAGTGTGAGTGTGTGTGTGTGTGTGTGTGTGTGTGTGTGTGAGTTATAGTGTGTGTGTGTGTGTGTGTGTGTGTGAGTTATAGTGTGTGTGTGTGTGTGAGTTATAGTGTGTGTGTGTGTGTGTGTGTGTGTGAGTGAGTTATAGTGTGTGTGTGAGTTAGTGTGTGTGTGTGTGTGTGTGTGTGAGTTAGTGTGTGTGTGTGTGTGTGTGTGAGTTATAGTGTGTGTGTGTGTGTGTGAGTGTGTGTGCGTGTGAGTTATAGTGTGTGTGTGTGTGTGTGTGTGTGTTATGGTGTGAGTGTGAGTTATAGTGTGTGTTATAGTGTGTGTGTGTGTGCTATGGTGTGAGTGTGTGTTATAGTGTGTGTGTGTGTGTGTGTGAGTTGTAGTGTGTGTGTGTGTGTGTGTGTTATAGTGTGAGTGTTATGGTGTGAGTGTGTGTGTGTGTGAGTTATAGTGTGTGTTATAGTGTGTGTGTGAGAGATAGTGTGTGTGTGTTATAGTGTGTGTGTGAGAGATAGTGTGTGTGTGTGTGTGTGTGTGTGTGTGTGTGTGTTATGGTGTGAGTGTGTGCGAGTTATAGTGTGTGTGTGTTATGGTGTGTGTTATAGTGTGTGTGTGTGTTATAGTGTGAGTGTTATGGTGTGAGTGTGTGTGTGTGTGTGTGAGTTATAGTGTGTGGTATAGTGTGTGTGTGAGTTATAGTGTGTGTTATAGTGTGTGTGTGAGAGATAGTGTGTGTGTAAGTGTGTAAGTGTGTGAGTGTGTGTGTGTGTGTGAGTGTGTAAGTGTGTAAGTGTGTGAGTGTGTGTGTAAGTGTGTGAGTGTGTGTAAGTGTGTGTGTGTGTGTGAGTGTGTAAGTGTGTAAGTGTGTGAGTGTGTGAGTGTGTGTGTGAGTGTGAGTGTTTGACCTCTGTGCCGTGCTGTCTGGTGGCCTGTGTGGCCAGACTCTTGATCCTCTCTCTGTACAGCACCGCTGCTCTGCTGTTGTATTTGGTGTTGGCTGCGCTGGTGGTACAGCCGTGCTGACTGAAGAAGGCACTCTGTAGGGAACACACTCACATTACCTTACACACATCAGTGGAGCGCTCACTGGTTTCTTCATTAGACAGAACAGACACTCACCGCGCTGGCATTGCCCCCCACCTGCATACAGCGCAGCTGGAACCAGGACCAGTTCGAGTCCAGCTCAGTGGACCTGCAACAGCGGTGAGAAGAATTCATCTCAGCAACCAGTGTCACTGCAGAAACACTGACAGCGCTGTGAAAAAGTAAGTGAACCCCACGACCACAAGAGGCAGCATCGCCTGCTGGAGCTTTACTGTGACAGTCGTGATGGATGAGCGAATAAAGTTAAGATGGAGAGCTTTTAATATATAAAATGATCTGCAAAATTTCAATTGTGTTCTGGGGAAAACATAAGTGCACCTCTACATTTAGTAGGTAATATCACACCCTGTGGGAAAACTGTAATAACCTCTTGTTGGCTTTTATCATAATTGACTGTCAGGAGATGTTTTGTCTGTTCCCTCATGTAGAATTTCATGGATTTTACGGCATTTTTAGCAAATGCATTTTAGACATTAAAAAAAAAAAAAATGGACAGGTGAGTGTTAAGTTTACCTGATGAAGGACAGCGCAAGAGTGTAAAGTTTCCCTGATAAAGGACAGGTTAGTGTGTAAAGTTTCCCTGATGAAGGACCGCGCAAGAGTGTAAAGTTTACATCATGAAGGACAGGTTAGTGTGTAAAGTTTACATCATGAAGGACAGGTTAGTGTGTAAAGTTTACCTGATGAAGGACCACGCAAGAGTGTAAAGTTTACATCATGAAGGACAGGTGAAGACTGTAAAGTTTACTTGATGAAGGACAGGTGAAGACTGTAAAGTTTACTTGATGAAGGACAGGTGAGAGTGTAATGTTTACTTGATGAAGGACAGGTGAAGAGCGTAAAGTTTACTTGATGAAGGACAGGTGAAGACTGTAAAGTTTACTTGATGAAGGACAGGTGAGAGTGTAATGTTTACTTGATGAAGGACAGGTGAGAGTGTAATGTTTACTTGATGAAGGACAGGTGAAGAGCGTAAAGTTTACTTGATGAAGGACAGGTGAAGAGTGTAATGTTTACTTGACGAAGGACAGGTGAAGAGTGTAATGTTTACCTGATGAAGGACTGCGCAAGAGTGTAAAGTTTACATCATGAAGGACAGGTGAAGAGTGTAATGTTTACTTGAAGAAGGACAGGTGAAGAGTGTAATGTTTACTTGACGGACAGGTGACAGTCTAAAGTTTACCTGACGAAGGACAGGTGAGAGTGTGAGGGTTACCTCCAGAAGGACAGGTGAGAGTGTAAAGTTTACCTGACGAAGGACAGGTGAGAGTGTAAAGTTTACCTGACGAAGGACAGGTGAGAGTGTAAAGTTTACCTGACGAAGGACAGGTGAGAGTGTGAGGGTTACCTGATGAAGGACAGGTGAGAGTGTAAAGTTTACCTGACGAAGGACAGGTGAGAGTGTAAAGTTTACCTGACGAAGGACAGGTGAGAGTGTAAAGTTTACCTGACGAAGTACAGGTGAGAGTGTAAAGTTTACCTGATGAAGGACAGGTGACAGTGTAAAGTTTACCTGACAAAGGACAGGTTAGAGTGTGAGGGTTACCTGAAGAAGGACAGCTGACAGTGTAAAGTTTACCTGACAAAGGACAGGTTAGAGTGTAAAGTTTACCTGACGAAGGACAGGTGAGAGTGTAAAGTTTACCTGACGAAGTACAGGTGAGAGTGTAAAGTTTACCTGACAAAGGACAGGTTAGAGTGTGAGGGTTACCTGAAGAAGGACAGCTGACAGTGTAAAGTTTACCTGACAAAGGACAGGTTAGAGTGTAAAGTTTACCTGACGAAGGACAGGTGAGAGTGTAAAGTTTACCTGACGAAGTACAGGTGAGAGTGTAAAGTTTACCTGACGAAGGACAGGTGAGAGTGTAAAGTTTACCTGACGAAGGACAGGTGAGAGTGTAAAGTTTACCTGACGAAGGACAGGTGAGAGTGTAAAGTTTACCTGACGAAGTACAGGTGAGAGTGTAAAGTTTACCTGACGAAGGACAGGTGACAGTGTAAAGTTTACCTGACAAAGGACAGGTTAGAGTGTGAGGGTTACCTGCAGAAGGACAGGTGAGAGTGTAAAGTTTACCTGACAAAGGACAGGTTAGAGTGTAAAGTTTACCTGCAGAAGGACAGGTGAGAGTGTAAAGTTTACCTGACGAAGGACAGGTGAGAGTGTAAAGTTTCCCTGACGAAGGACAGGTGAGAGTGTAAAGTTTACCTGACAAAGGACAGGTTAGAGTGTGAGGGTTACCTGCAGAAGGACAGGTGAGAGTGTAAAGTTTACCTGACAAAGGACAGGTTAGAGTGTGAGGGTTACCTGATGAAGGACAGCTGACAGTGTAAAGTTTACCTGACAAAGGACAGGTTAGAGTGTAAAGTTTACCTGATGAAGGGCAGTGTGAGAGTGTAAAGTTTACCTGATGAAGGACAGGTGAGAGTGTAAAGTTTACCTGACGAAGGACAGGTGAGAGTGTAAAGTTTACCTGACGAAGGACAGGTGAGAGTGTAAAGTTTACCTGACGAAGGACAGGTGAGAGTGTAAAGTTTACCTGCAGAAGGACAGGTGAGAGTGTAAAGTTTACCTGACGAAGGACAGTGTGAGAGTGTAAAGTTTACCTGACGAAGGACAGGTGAGAGTGTAAAGTTTACCTGACGAAGGACAGGTGAGAGTGTAAAGTTTACCTGACGAAGGACAGGTGAGTGTAAAGTTTACCTGACGAAGGACAGGTGAGGGTGTAAAGTTTACCTGATGAAGGACAGGTGAGAGTGTAAAGTTTACCTGACGAAGGACAGGTGAGAGTGTAAAGTTTACCTGACGAAGGACAGGTGAGAGTGTAAAGTTTACCTGACGAAGGACAGGTGAGAGTGTAAAGTTTACCTGACGAAGGACAGGTGAGAGTGTAAAGTTTACCTGACGAAGGACAGGTGAGAGTGTAAAGTTTACCTGACGAAGGACAGATGAGAGTGTAAAGTTTACCTGACGAAGGACAGGTGAGAGTGTAAAGTTTACCTGACGAAGGACAGGTGAGAGTGTAAAGTTTACCTGACGAAGGACAGGTGAGTGTAAAGTTTACCTGACGAAGGACAGGTGAACTCCCAGTGAGCGGTGTGTCCCGGAGCAGTCAATGCAGAGAAAAACACCATGTGTGATGCTCGCCCAGCTGGGGTTCTTCAGAGAGCAGTCAAAACACGCCTGACAACAAACATCACAGCAAAGAAACACAATCAATATCAATACAAAACTGCACCATATTGCTTTTAACGCTGTGGTATACATGTTGAATCAATTGCGTCTAGTTCAGACGAAGAAGCCTGCTGAAAACGCACGAGGTTCGCATGCGGTCTTAGAAAATTAAGCAATTTTGTAATGTTTCTCAATTTTAATGTGTGTCTTCTTTCTTTAAGAGTGTTAACTATTGCACAAGTTCAACTTCATCCTGTCGAAACCAGTCTTTTGATTACGACTTTTTATTTTGTGAGAACTCGCATTACTTTGAATTACTAGACGTTCATCTTTCTTTATACGTGTTATAAAAAACCAATCAGAGTTATATATGATCTCAAGAATGTATTTTTGTATGTTTAAAGAGAGTTTGTACGCTTGTTAATCCGTTTCGGTTGAATGATTCACAACTATGTAAATGTCAACGAGTGAAAAGAAATACGTTATACAGAGAGATATCACATTTCTAAGTAATTATAAGCTTGTTTACGTTGACAAATGTTGTCACGAGTATGATTAACGTACTTACGGACATTTTTGTGCAACTGATATCGATGTTGACGTTGATGAAATTCAGAGATGTTTAATGTGACTGCATTGTTTTGTGCAGATTGTTTTTTTGAACGCTGATTCTGCTCGAGTGATTGTTCGAATGGCGAGCCAGAGCCCTGATCTGCGATTCAAATCGTGATTCTGCACGGATCCGCTGAAGTTTACAGCTAAGCTGAGATCTCCTACACATATACACACTACCCGGGGTAGTAAATAACATAAAAAGGCCTTTACACACACTGACATTCGAGGATTTCACATATATACAAAGGAGCTGAAGGACCAGAGACACTTTCTTTTCTTTTTATTCCTGGACTTCATAAACCTTGGACTCAATCCTAAACCATCTTCTCACTTCATTTACGGATGTTGAGTGGGAACCAGAAAAATTGAGTGTTCCTTCAAACTGTGAAAATTGTTCAAAATATTGTTTTCATGTGTTTGTATTAAAAAGTGCCGGCTGTTAATTCATTTACTATAAGTGGCTCAACGAGTCATTATTAAATCCTCCCAGAGTCGAACCTAGGCCCATTGTATAATTTATCAAGTGTAATACACGGAATACTTATTCTGTTGCCCCGTGTTACACCTGAATGACTATCGTCCAGTGGCCCTCACATCTATAGTCATGAAGGTTTTTGAGAGACTTGTTAAGAGCCACATTAGCTCCTCCATCCCTGTTACTTTGGACCCTCTTCAGTTTGCCTATCGCTCCAATAGATCAACTGATGATGCCATCTCACACATTCTCCACTCCTCCCTCACACACATTGACAGCAGCAATGGGAACTATGCAAGACTGCTATTTATAGACTATAGCTCAGCTTTTAACACCATAGTCCCCATCAAGCTGGCTTCTAAACTCACAGGCCTCGGCCTAAACACCTCACTCTGCGACTGGATTCAAGACTTCCTCACCGGCAGACCTCAAGTGGTGAAGGTAGGACAGTACACCTCAAACTCCATCACCCTGAACGTAGGAGCCCCGCAGGGCTGCGTTCTGAGTCCCCTGCTATACTCTCTCTACACACATGACTGCGTGTCCTCTCACAGATCCACTTCTATTATCAAATTTGCTGATGATACTGTGGTTCTGGGCCTCATTTCCAACAATGATGAGACCGCATACTTGGATGAGGTGGAGAGACTTACATCATGGTGCCAGGACAACTGTCTCTCTCTGAACGTGAGCAAAACTAAAGAGCTGATTGTGGACTTCAGAAAGAGACACCTGCTGCCCTACACTCCTCTTGTGATCAGCGGGACCCCTGTGGAGAGAGTAAGCAGCTTCAAGTACCTCAGTGTAAACATCTCCGAGGACCTGACTTGGACTACACACATCCAAACACAGGTCAAGAAAGCCAGGCAAAGACTGTACCATCTGCGACAGCTGAGAAAATTCAGGGTCTCACCAACAATCCTGAAAACTTTCTATGCAGGGACCATAGAAAGTGTTTTGACTCAGTGCATCTCAGTGTGGTATGGAAACAGCTCCAGTCAGGACTGCAAAGCCCTGCAGAGAGTTGTGCGCTTAGCTGAGCGTATCTCTGGGTCTGCTCTCCCCTCTCTGCAGGACATCTACCTCAAACGCTGCAGAAGCAGAGCTGTCAAAATCATCAAGGACTCAAATCACCCTGGAAACTGTCTACCATCTGGTAAGCGCTTCCGCAGCCTGATGGCAAAAACTGAGAGACTCAGGAGGAGCTTCTTCCCCACGGCCATCAGACT
>CM041805.1:642818-657818 GCA_023376895.1 Aspiorhynchus laticeps | reverse complement strand
TGTCAAAATGCCCCTCTTTGCTTGTAAACAGTCATTTCAGTCTTAAGTGAAAGTCAACAGCTGAGAAAGAAAGCGCATGTGTAACAGTAAACTGGATCCGGATGTTAGCTCTTAAAGTGACAGCAGTCTGTCTCTCAGTCCTGTTAAAATCCCTCCCTCACAGAAATATTTAAATGGAAGAATTAGGGAGAATCAATACATTTCGAGTGATTACGTGAATATGTAATCATGCAATCCATAAAAAGCAACTGTTGTCTAATTACAAGTACTTCATTTTTGGGTTACACTTTCTTTTAAGGTGTCTTTGTTACAGTATAATTATATATTTAAGTACTGAGTAATATTAATCAACTACATGAACTTACTATATGGTTATGGTTAGGATAAGGGTAACAATTATGCATTGTTATTATAATAGTAAGTACATGTAACACGGACACCTTAAAATAATGTAATCCAGATGACAGTTACTGCTCACACCTGCTTTGAAGCTGAGCTCGTCCTGCTCCTGTCCCTCGTAGTCGTACAGCGCTCGCACCGGCACGCACACCTCCGGTGAACACGGCTCGTCCTCGAACGGATTGCCGTTAGCGCTAGCGGACGCGAAGGGATTCCCAGCCTCCTCATCAGAGGCGTCCGCCGGCGTCTTCTCCGCTGCAGCAGCGCTGAGGGAAGAGGACACAGCACACGACTCAGACAGAGTCAAACCCAGCGCTCAGAGACAGAGAGCAGACCCAGAGCGGCTCGACCGCACGTGACACTCAACATTAACCAGTCTGAGCGAGCGCGTGTCACGTGAGGCCGTGAGCCGCTGGGAAGGGTGTCATCAGGAGCCATGCAGAGACACACACACAGGACCTGAAAGAAACCAGCAGAAACACAAGCAGACAGACAGAGACAGAGGCTGTGAGGTCACCAACGTTTGTGCGGTCACTTCCTCTCGTTTGACAGGCACCGGGCTGCTCTTGGGCCGCTCCACCGCCGCCGGCTCTTCCTCATCCTCGCCATCATCATCCTCATCAAACGGGTTCAAGCATGCTGCTTCTGAGCTACTGGGCACAGCCAGGCTAACAACACAGAGACAGCGTTACATCACACACACACATCAGACACGACACAACTAATCACACGGCTCTATTCACATCAGACACAACAACCAATCACACGGCTCTATTCACATCAGACACGACAACCAATCACACGGCTCTATTCTCATCAGACATGACACAACCAATCACACGGCTCTATTCACATCAGACACGACAACCAATCACACGGCTCTATTCACATCAGACACGACAACCAATCACACGGCTCTATTCACATCAGACACGACAACCAATCACACGGCTCCATTCACACCAGACACGACTCTGCTCAGCCAATCACACGGCTCCATTCACACCAGACACGACTCTGCTCAGCCAATCACACGGCTCCATTCACACCAGACACGACTCTGCTCAGCCAATCACACGGCTCCATTCACACCAGACACGACTCTGCTCAGCCAATCACACGGCTCCATTCACACCAGACACGACTCGTCTCAGCCAATCACACGGCTCCATACACACCAGACACGACTCGTCTCAGCCAATCACACGGCTCCATTCACATCAGACACGACTCGTCTCAGCCAATCACACGGCTCCATTCACATCAGACACGACTCGTCTCAGCCAATCACACGGCTCCATTCACATGACGTTTCACACATCACCTGAGCCAGCGCTAACAGACAAACAGGTGTGACGCAGAGTCAGAGTGCTACTGTCATTGATATGAAAATAAGTCTTAATTATGAGATACTCGGTCATAATTATGACAAGTCAAAATTACAAGATTAAAAACTGAAATTATGAGATAAATCATAATTGAGATGAACAGTGAAGCTTGAGACAAGTAAAAAAAATATGACCAAAAAAAACCTGTCATAATTATAATTTAGTATCTCATAAATTGAATTATTCTCATAATAATGAGACAGTATATCACGATTTTGACTTTTTAGACTCATAATTTTGAGTTAATTGAGTTTCCTCAATTATGAGAGTACTTTTGACGCTTGACGGAGGGCGTGTCTGAAGCGTGGTGCTGACGCGCGTCATAGTTACAACAACCAATCACATACTTCTCTGGTGTTGCATGAACGGGATTGGGTATTTGCATGAGGCGATCTGATTGGCTGACGCCTCCGTTGGCGCTTGAAAAGTTGCGTCAGCACCACGCTTCAGACACGCCCTCCGTAAGAGGTAAAAACGATATAAATACTATTCGTTTTCTCACACAAACCGCTCGTTTCGTGTCTTAGGCCATCAATGTGTAGTTACGATGGGGAATTGTTTAATTTGGATTTCTCTGTGCATGTTCTTTTTCCCTCTTATAGAGACAGTGACCTATACCTGCCATTATATGACTGACAGACTAGAACGGTTTGACCTAAAAACATCAAAATTGGATCTACTGAAGAAAAAAAGACACCTACATCTTGGATGCCCTTGGGGTAAGCTGATAGATACCACATTTTAATCTCAAAGTGACCTATCCCTTTAAGATGCTCAGTCACTGGAGTACACACACGATCACTGCGGTGCTTCTGCTCACCTGCTGCTGCTGGGTTTGGAGGGCTGTTCTGTGGTTTGATTGATCCCCGTCAGAGTGACTCCATCAGTGGGTCTCCTCTTGGTTTCTCGTCGACTGAGCGTCCGGTTCAAGTCCATGGACAGTTCCTGCAGCACACACACAGCTCTTGAGTCTCTTCTAATCACTGTGTGAAACAGCTTTAATCTTCTGGGTTCAGTCAAAGTGGATGGAGATCAAACTCCACCATGACTATCATACGAGTCCTCCTTATAACTCTTGTGAATTCATACCATGCTTTGTGTGAGGAACAGACTCGAACTCAAACCTTTCCCTCCATCAGACTTAGCATCTCAGAATCATGACTTCAACTTTTTATAATTATATATTTTTTATAATTATGACTTAGTATCTCACGATTTTGGCTTTATATCTCATTCTTTTGGTTATTTATCTCATAAATATGACTTAGCATCTCACTATCTCTATGACTATCTCATGATTTAAACTTTTTATAATTACATTTAGCTTTTTATATTTATATTTCATAATTTTGACTCACTGAAACTACATTTAGCCTTGTTATAATTATGACTTAGGATCTCACGATTTTGGCTTTTTATCTCATTCTTTTGGCTAATTATCTCATAATTACGTCAGTATCTCATGATTTCAACTTTTTAAAATTATATTTACCTTTTTTATAGTTATGACTTTATATCGATTTTAGCTATTTATCTTGTTCTTTCAACTATTTAATCTCATAATTATGACAGTCTCTCATGAGTTCAATTTTTCATAATTAAATTGAGCTTTTTTATAATTATGACTAAATATTTCATGACTTTTTAATCTTGTTCTTTTGACTATTTATCTCGTAATTATGACAGTATTGTTTTCATAACTGAAAATCTTTCCTCCACCAGAGCTGTTAAAGCTCATGTTGCCTTCACAGGACACTGACTATGAGTCATATGAACTGTTGCTATGACACTGTTGTGGTCATTTCTGGTGTTTGTCAGCCCTGTTCACGTCCTCTGTATGTTTGCTGATCCGCAGGAGGAAGTCACGTGTGTCTGGAGCTCCCTGTGGCTCTCTGTGTGTCTCGTACCTCAAACTGAGGCCAGTTCATGGGCATGCCGGGGCCGTGGCTGGAGCGGAACCACCTGAGGTCCTCCTGAGCGTCGGCCGCCTGGATGGTGTCCTCCAGTGTGTGATAGACGGTCGAGTACCTGAAGGAGAGACACGTTTAACAGACTATCACAGCTGCAGGGTGACTCATCCCAGTGCTTTGCATGCTGGCCTCAATAACAGCGCTCCTGTGCTTCTCTATGCAAATGACCACAAACCGGCCTTCTATATAGATGAGATGAGGCCAGGTGCTCACTTGTGATTGGAGGAGAGGTCGAGGTGCTGCTTGACGCCCAGCAGCAGCTCTCTGAAGAAGCGCAGTCTCTTGTCCTCGAACTGCTGCCACTGTTCGAACACCTGCTCCATGTTCTCCATGTACTGAGGGGTCACCTTATCCAGCTCCTCCAGAGACTTCTGGTAGCGCTCCTTCGTCTGAAACGCCACACAAACAACCTGACATATATGCTTTTGAAGTGTGAAAACAATATGAGACAGTTCACGACTGATTTTGCAGTTCATTTGAAATGTTATTGTATAACATCGTATATATCAAATATATTTTTAAAGCTATACTTTGGCATAAAAACACAAATCTAGGGATTTTTTTATGCTCTTTGAGTTTGAAAAACTCAATGAGTTTCAGTAACTTTACACATTTTTAATGCCGTTTCAAAATAAAAACAGCATTTATGAGACTGTTAAACTCAGATTTTCTTACAGCTGTTGAAATATAAATAAAAAATATGAAAACGAGTGTTTATGGCAGATTTTGTTTGTGATTTGAACAGTTACAATACACCATTTTCAAACACTATTTAAGCATTTATGATACACTTATGCCAGATTTTGTTGTGCAATATATATTTTTACTCTCATATACGCTATTTGAGAGTAAAAACAATTTGTGAGACAAGTTATGGTCGATTGTATTGTTAATTTGAAATGCACTATTGAAATATATGCCCTTTTATCACTATTTGAGCCTAACAACATTCATAAAGGTCATTAGACTCATTAGAGTTAGATTTTGCTGCCAATTTGAAATAATGAATATGAAATATGCTCTTTTTTAATGCTATTTGAGCATAAAAACAACATTTAAGAGACAGTTCATTTTAAAAATGTGATATTTATATAAGAGTTGTCCTATTCAAGCAGATACGAGCTTATTGAAACAGCTGCCTGGAGGCAGGACTAACACAAGACCTCTCATAGCGCTGCCACTACAAACATGATCAACACATGAGATATTACTCTTGTTATTTTAACATGAGTTTGAGGTTCATCTCATTTCAAGCGAAGCAGCTAGCCACTCAACAGTGTCTTAAAGGCACATCAGAGCGAGGCGGTTTGTGGTTGAAGAAACCACTGACCTTCTGAACTTCCTGCTGGCACTTCTCCACTTTCTCCTGCAGCTTCTTCTGGGCCTCTGGGTTGTTATTCTCCAGCTTGCTTGAACTCTCTCGGCTGGTGGCGGCTTTCTCCTCCTTACAGGCGTTGTGGTAGCCCTTCTTCATCGCATCCACCTGCCAGAAACATTACAGTGAGCCAAACATACCACAGTAACATGTGTTCACACAGCATCAGAGAGCACCAGCACAGAGTGCATGCATGCATGGAGGGACCACAGTAACATGTGTTCACACAGCATCAGAGAGCACCAGAATCAGAGAGAGCACCAGCATCAGAGAGAGCACCAGCATCAGAGAGAGCACCAGCATCAGAGTGCATGCATGCATGGAGGGACCACAGTAACATGTGTTCACACAGCATCAGAGAGCACCAGCATCAGAGAGCACCAGCACAGAGAGCATGCATGCATGGAGGGACCACAGTAACGTGTGCTCATACAGCATCAGAGAGCATCAGAGAGCACCAGCACAGAGAGCATGCATGCATGGAGGGACCACAGTAACATGTGCTCATACAGCATCAGAGAGCACCAGCATCAGAGAGAGCACCAGCATCAGAGAGAGCACCAGCATCAGAGAGAGCACCAGCATCAGAGAGCACCAGCATCAGAGAGCACCAGCACAGAGAGCACCAGCACAGAGAGCACCAGCATCAGAGAGCACCAGCATCAGAGAGCACCAGCATCAGAGAGAGCACCAGCATCAGAGAGAGCACCAGCAGCAGAGAGCACCAGCATCAGAGAGCACCAGCATCAGAGAGCATGCATGCATGGAGGGACACCTGGCAGATGTTAGGCCACACCGATCTCACACGCTTGACAGAACAGATAACACACAGATTTACACTCAAGCGCATCTTCCTTCTCATGACTGCACTCACAGATGTAATGCTTATCTATTATTCATCATAATTATTTACATACATGTTTTATCCAAAGTGACTCAGATAATTTAAGAAACTAGAAGTAGATTTTTTTTAAATAGTTATTTTAAGGATTTTTATTTAAGAAATCAAAAGTAAAAATATTTAAGGATTTTTTTTTTAAGGAATCAGAAGTAGAATAATTTAAGGAATCAGAAGTAGAATGATTTAAGGAATCAGAAGTAGAATGATTTAAAATGATTTTTATTATGGCATCAGAGGTAAAATTATCTTTTTAATGGCATTTTTAAGAAATCAGAAATAGAATGATTTAAGGGAATCAGAGTTAGATTTTTTTTTTAAGATATTAGTTAAGAAATTATAAGAAGAAAGATTGTTTTCAAGAATAATTTAAGGACTTTTAAGAAATAAGAAAGAATAATTTTAAGAAATCATAAGCAGATTTTTTTTTTTTTTTTTTTTTTTTTTAAGTACAATAATTATGGTCCTGCTGGTTTGGTGGTGGGGATAGTAAATATTAAATTCTAATAAATAATATAATAATTTATTAATTAACATCTTTCTCACTGATCAAATGTAACACAGTCCAGCAAACTGAGTGTATGCTTTGTGGGTGACGTGCTAAACGGTCTCATGTGCAAATAAGTTGAACACACCCATATTTAATGAAGGCTTTTGTTAACTCTACCACACGTCCTGAAGCTTCCCGACAGCTTTAAGCCTGTGTTTGCGGACCGTGTGGAGTTGGTGTGCTCGTACCTCCTTGAGTTTCTTGGCCCAGGGTTTCTGTGCCTTGCGAAAGCCATCTTCTGCTTCTTTGGTCTCCTTGAAGCCACCAATCATCTGTTTGTGGTAAGCGTCTTTCTGCCAGTTCTTGACTTTCTCCAAGTCCTCTCCCATCAAAGCAGTCTTCACCTCCATGTGCAGGTCGCTCACCTTCTCGGCCTCGGTCATCAGAGCGAACCACGCTCGCTCCACCGTCCCATACTGAGGCCCTAGAGGAGACGACACAGACAAGACCTTTCAGATGATACATTGATACTTCATCCACATGTTGTCCTGTTTGCTACTAATAAGCTGATGTGAGACTCAAGAACATCTCTGGGTCACAAGCACTTTTCAAAAACAACATTGACAGACGTTAGTTTCCCAGGAGTACCACAGGGTTCAGTCCTGGGCCCGCTGATATTCTCATGAGGCTCATCCTCTGCTGTAAACACTCCCGACAGACCAGCTGTGGATGACCTCAAGCGAGCAAAACGGAGATTAAGCAAAAGGGAGGGTGCTACGCTAATCTGGACACATTAATAAGTGTTTGGCGAACATGAATGTCTCATAACAAACTACTACTAACCTACTGAGGCATACTCTAAATCAGGGGTGTCCAAACCTGATCCCGGAGGGGTCCTGCAGAGTTTAGCTCAGGCACATTTATGACGAAAATGGTCAATTATTCCCACGAAATTGCAATTGCGACTATTAATTACGATTATCACAATCTACAATGAATGATGTTTATACCATTGTTTGAACAGCATGCCATATTTCTATATGAAAATAAACAAGCTACAGACATGAACAAGTTCAATTTAAGACTTTAAGACCACCTTGTATGAAATTTAAGACCTAAACCTGCAATTGAAATACACATCATGTTACAAACACATACATAATATTTAATGTGTTTAACGTAAAAATAAAAAAATATCATCGCTGTAATGAATTACATTTATTACTACGATATACAGTGAACTTTTCATATCAGAAAATATGTTTTAGTGTTTTAATCAGGATATTTGTCCGGTTGGTCAAGTAAAAAAAATATGTAATTAATTAAACTAGCAAAAAAGAAAGAAAAAAAACTTCGGTCTGTCCAATTATTGTAAACAGCTCCGTCAGACTGAAGATATTTTAGTGGTAATGTGACCAAAAAGACCAATCGAATCTGAATTCAAGACATTTTAAGACTTTCTAAGGCCTTTTATTGGGAAAACGTTATTTAAGGCATTTTAAGGCCTTTTATTGGGAAAACGTTATTTAAGACTTTTTAAGGCCTTTTATTGGGAAAACGTTATTTAAGACATTTTAAGGCCTTTTATTGGGAAAACGTTATTTAAGACTTTTTAAGGCCTTTTATTGGGAAAACGTTATTTAAGACTTTTTAAGGCCTTTTATTGGGAAAACGTTATTTAAGACATTTTAAGGCCTTTTATTGGGAAAACGTTATTTAAGACTTTTTAAGGCCTTTTATTGGGAAAACGTTATTTAAGACTTTAAGGCCTTTTATTGGGAAAACGTTATTTAAGGCATTTTAAGACTTTTTAAGGCCTTTTATTGGGAAAACGTTATTTAAGACATTTTAAGACTTTCTAAGGCCTTTTATTGGGAAAACGTTATTTAAGACATTTTAAGACTTTCTAAGGCCTTTTATTGGGAAAACGTTATTTAAGACATTTTAAGGCCTTTTATTGGGAAAACGTTATTTAAGGCATTTTAAGACTTTTTATGTCCTTTTATTAGGAAAACGTTTAAGATATTTTAAGGCCTTTTATTGGGAAAACGTTATTTAAGGCATTTTAAGACTTTTTAAGGCCTTTTATTGGGAAAACGTTATTTAAGGCATTTTAAGACTTTTTATGTCCTTTTATTAGGAAAACGTTTAAGACTTTCTAAGGCCTTTTATTGGGAAAACGTTATTTAAGGCATTTTAAGACTTTTTAAGGCCTTTTATTGGGAAAACGTTATTTAAGGCATTTTAAGACTTTTTAAGGCCTTTTATTGGGAAAACGTTATTTAAGGCATTTTAAGACTTTTTATGTCCTTTTATTAGGAAAACGTTGTTTAAGATATTTTAAGGCCTTTTATTGGGAAAACGTTATTTAAGACATTTTAAGACCTTTTTAAGGCCTTTTATTGGGAAAACGTTATTTAAGGCATTTTAAGACTTTTTATGTCCTTTTATTAGGAAAACGTTGTTTAAGATATTTTAAGGCCTTTTATTGGGAAAACGTTATTTAAGGCATTTTAAGACCTTTTTATGGCCTTTTATTGGGAAAACGTTATTTAAGACATTTTAAGACTTTAAGGACCCGCGGACACCCTGAAAAACTTGTATTGCTTTTCTATAATATTAAGCCTCAAATGTCAAATATACTTTGGATTGGTCTCTTCTTTAAATAAGCAAAAAGTAAAAATATGCACGGTATTATGTTATACTAAAACTCAAATTAAAACAATGTAAAAAACCCTTAAGATAACCTAAAGAAAGACAACACATCTGAAGCACTTAACACAAGTGGACTTTGAACGATTAATTGCCGCTTTACAATCGATTATGTAAGTGTGGCATCTGTAATTGCGATTAGAAATTGTATTGATTGCGCAGCCCTAATCAAACACACCTGAACCAGCTTATCAAAGTCTTCAGGATTACTGGAAACTTCCAGGCTGGTTGGACATAAAATACACAGGATGACTGGACACCCCTGCTCTGAACATTTTGTGCATATTAGTTCATTTTGTATGTATTATCAGGCTTGCCTCAGCTTGTAGAAATGAAGCATTTCACTTTCATTACTGATCAATTGTTTATGGCCTAACCTTTAAAACATCATCATGTGATACTGATTTAAATATATTCACAATACATAACTAAAAGGTTTGGCTTGAGAAAGCCTCACCAGAGAGTTTGAAATAGCTTGAAGTAGTATGAGCAGAAAAGTGCAACGTAAGCCACAAGGTACGAAAAAAAAGCCAGTCAGAACGGAAACACCTCTGCTATCGTGGCCACATTTAAACACGGTCTTTAGCCGAACAAAGACACGAAGCTAACACCAGAATCTGCAGCTGTGTGTGTGCTCTATCAAGAATCAACACAGCATCACTGTCTGAAGGACTGATGGACTTCAATGCTGAGACACAGGAACGTTATGAACCCAAGATAACAGCACATTATCAAGAAACAGCACTGCCATGATATCTGGATGAGAGATTCAGAGGTCGACTATTTTGATTCTTCTTCATAATCAGGTGTTTTTTTAGAAAGAATAAGTGAAAAACATGACCGGCAGTGCTTGAAATGAGTTAGTGGAGCCTGTCGTGACTCGTACGGCGTGTGGTGTGACGTTCTCCGTCCTGTTAGTGGTAGTTTCAGCTTTTAAACACACAGATCTCATATTACACTGAGAGTCATGTACGTGTGATCACTGTTCCCTCTCGAGAGGCTTTCACTTCCTCCTCAGATGAGCCACAATCCCACCAGCAGCCCGTTATAGTGTGTTTAGGGGAAGTGAGGTCACACTCAGTGACCCTGAACCTCCTGTGTGTTTTGATGGATCAGTGTGTGTGTTTGCGCTCACCTTTCTCCACCAGCTGCCTCCAGCGCTTGCTCCACTCGGTGAGCTGCGTGGCGTAGCTCTTCTCTATGCGCGCGCGCTCGTGCAGACAGTTCATCAGGTCGTTACACAGCCGGTTCCCATCGTCCACGCGCTTCACCGCACGCTTGTAGTTGCCCACCTGACGGAGCGAGACACGCGAGGGTTACAAACACACAGTGCTAGCAGAGAAGCACGCACAGGTGAGCGATACGCACCTCCCAGAAGCTGTCGCTGGAGACGTCCACCAGAGAGTCGGTCAAGTCTGACATGGCTGAAACATGAGCAGCAAATCAGCATATTATGATTTCTGAAGATCATGTGACTCTGAAGACTGAGTAATGATGCTGAAAATACAGCGCTGCATCACAGACATATATTACAGTTTAACACATTCACATAGAAAACAGCTGTTTTACATTCTAATAATATTTCACTGTTTTTACTGTAGTTTTGGTCAAATAAACGCAGCCAAAGGCTTCATTCAGAAACATTAAACATCTCACTGAACACAAACAGTGAAGGCATTTCATCAAAAAGTGGCAAACATTAGACAATAGGCCTACATTTGGATATAAAACTTAAATGTAAAAACAGAAATGAAATAATCTGTGTCACTTCCATGTGAACTCCAGCACAAAAGTAGGGTTGGGAATCGAAAATCAGTTCCACTTCCAGAATGAGATGCTTGCTGAAGAATTAAGATTGATTCCTCCTATCAATTCCTGTGTGAGCATCTTGTTTTAGGTGGTGAAAAGGGGCTGTTAAAATATATTTGTCTTTGAATCTTTCATTCAAGAGATTCATTCAGAAACACTGATTCATCTAGTAATGAATCAAGTGAATCTTGAGTGAGTCACTGAATCATTCATTCAAGAGATTCATTCAGAAACACTGATTCATCCAGTAATGAAACAAGTGAATCTTGAGTGAGTCATTGAATCACTCATTCAAGAGATTCGTTCAAAAGCACTGACTCATCCATTCAAGAGATTCATTCAAAAGCACTGACTCATCCAGTAATGAATCAAGTGAATCTTGAGTGAGTCATTGAATCACTCATTCAAGAGATTCGTTCAAAAGCACTGACTCATCCAGTAATGAATCAAGTAAATCTTGAGTGAGTCATTGAATCACTCATTCAAGAGATTCATTCAAAAGCACTGACTCATCCAGTAATGAATCAAGTGAATCTTGAGTGAGTCATTGAATCATTCATTCAAGAGATTCATTCAAAAGCACTGACTCATCCAGTAATGAATCAAGTGAATCTTGAGTGAGTCACTGAATCATTCATTCAAGAGATTCGTTCAAAAGCACTGACTCATCCAGTAATGAATCAAGTGAATCTTGAGTGAGTCATTGAATCATTCATTCAAGAGATTTGTTCAAAAGCACTGACTCATCCAGTAATGAATCAAGTGAATCTTGAGTGAGTCATTGAATCATTCATTCAAGAGATTCATTCAGAAACACTGATTCATCCAGTAATGAAACAAGTCAATCTTGAGTGAGTCTTTGAATCATTTCCAGATGTTCTTTAGTTTTGAGCGTTTTGTTTAGACTTGAGAAAGCTGACAGCATCATGTTATTTTCACACAGATATTGGTAACTCTATTAGTCAAATCTTTAGCAATCTTTGTTGTGTTATGTGACAATGGTGACAGTTTAAGAATGAGGAAAAAGCACTTCTTGTGTTTCTTCCTGATGACTCTTAACTACAGAAATCTTAAAGATATATTACTACGCTTTTAGATTTCAGTTGTAAACAAACTTTTCTTTTGCCATTAAGGCCCTACATGGGTTATTTCCAGAGATACTGGGATCTCAACACGGCTACAAATGTAAGTTCAACTGTACAGTGGTCAAACACCAAATGTGGGACAATCTGCATTCAACTGATGCTCTTTATTTACCGTTTTATCTGCTTGTGTCTTTAAACACGCTGCTCATCCATTTTATAATCAGATTGGCCATTAATGTGCTGACAAATCTGCATTCAGTCATTAGCTCTTTAGTGGTTCATAGAGCTATAATCACTGAAATGATCCGCCTCGTAAGAGTCATTGTGAATCACTACAGCGAACAGCTCAGAACGACAGTAAAGTGCACTAAAGTGAAGCGTATCAGTGTTTGACAGACGTTCAGGAGCTGAGAAGCGGGTTCAGCCCGAGTGTGTGATAAAGCAGAGAAACTCCAGGAGAGAACATGAAGAGAAACGCTCCAGGAGTTTCAGTTCAGCTGAAACATGCCACACTCTTTCCAGGGATGTGATGGAAATTCCTGTCATTCTTCCTGAGCCTGCGTAAGCTGCTTTAACACACACACACACACTCTCACACACACACACACACTCACTCTCTCAAACACACACACACATAGTTTCCATGAGTGCATAACTCCAGCAGCATTACATAATCCGATCTCGCGGTGTGAAAGAGGAACACTTGTGGATCTCAGCGCTCTCTTAAAGGGACAGGCGTCTCTCATCAGCTGAACATGAATGAGTGTGTGTCTGAAGACACTGAGCGACGCAGGCTCGTATCACGCTGATGTGACGACAGCACACACATATGAGCAGCACAAGCCGTGCTGGAAACACTACACTCACAAACCGCTCGAGTGTGACTGTGGCTCTGTCTGTGTGTTATATTATACAGCGATGACTTCTTGTGGAAGTGAGCTGGTATTTTAGCACTTCTGCTTCCATCGTCCTCAAGTCAGAGGGGTTTTGGTTCAATGGCTGAAATAAGATCTAGCCCTGCTGAAAAAAACAATAGAGCCCTGCCCAAAACACAATAGAAAATGTAATGGATTTAATGGTTATAATGGGAATTGCATTGGTTTTAATGGAAACTATAATGGTGTCTACTGGTATGTGATGGATTCTATTGGTGGGATGTTAAATCCTATTGGGAAAATGCCCAAAACACAATAGAAAATGTAATGGATTTAATGGTTTTAATGGGAATTGTATTGGTTTTAATGGAAACTATAATGGTGTCTACTGGTGTGTGATGGATTCTATTGGTGGGATGTTAAATCCTATTGGAAAAATGCCCAAAACACAATAGAAAATGTAATGGATTTAATGGTTTTAATGGGAATTGTATTGGTTTTAATGGAAACTATAATGGTGTCTACTGGTGTGTGATGGATTCTATTGGTGGGATGTTAAATCCTATTGGGAAAATGCCCAAAACACACTACAAAAATGAATTTTGTAATGTTTTACTGGAAAAAGCTACTGGTTTATAATGGTATTTTAATGGAAACCATTGGAATTTCTGTGATGGTTTCTATTGTTTGTTTGTTTTAGCAGGGAGGGATTCCCAGTTTCCATTCCAGTGAAGTCAAACATTTGTTCTGTGCCTCTTTTTGCAACACATTTAATTGCTGCTGAATACCATGAACACAAATCAGCCGGCTCAATTAAGAGCTGTTTGTGTGTAGAATAGAGCCGCACCATTCTGGATCAATTCAGACTCTTTTCTAAAATAGAGATTCACAATTCTGAAGAAATACATATTAGACAACTAAACAAAACCTGATGGAATTTCTGAATGGAGTGATTCAATGACTCACTCAAGATTGAGTGTTTTTAAATGAATCTCTTGAATGAATGATTCAATGACTCACTCAAGATTCACTTGATTCATTACTGGATGAATCAGTGCTTTTGAACAAATCTTTTGAATGAGTGATTCAATGACTCACTCAAGATTGAGTGTTTTTGAATGAATCTCTTGAATGAATGATTCAATGATTCACTCAAGATTTACTTGATTCATTACTGGATGAATCAGTGTTTTTGAAGAAATCTCTTGAATGAATGATTCAATGACTCTCTCAAGATTCACTTGATTCATTACTGGATGAATCAGTGTTTTTGAACAAATCTCTTGAATGAATGATTCAATGGCTCACTCAAGACTCACTTGATTCATTACTGGATGAGTCAGTGCTTTTGAACAAATCTCTTGAATGAATGATTCAATGACTCACTCAAGATTGAGTGTTTTTGAACAAATCTCTTGAATGAATGATTCAATGACTCACTCAAGATTCACTTGATTCATTACTGGATGAATCAGTGTTTCTGAATGAACCTCTGGAATGAGTGATTCAATGACTCACTCAAGATTCACTTGATTCGTTACTGGATGAATCAGCGTTTTTGAACAAATCTCTTGAATGAATGATTCAATGACTCACTCAAGATTGAGTGTTTTTGAATGAATCTCTGGAATGAATGACTCAAAGACAAATACATTTTTAGCAGCCACTTTTCACCACCTAAACCCCCCCCCAAAAAACGCAGGAATTGATAAGTGGAACTCAAATTTCAATTTTACAGCAAGTATCTGATTCTGGAACTGATTCTCGATTCCCAACTCTAATAAGGTCTAGGGCTGTCAAAATGGCTGAAAAACTAAATTCGAATTTTGTACTTAAATATTAATCAAAATTCGAATTAGATTTGACTTTAAAAGGCATAACTTCAGTTAGGGGGGGGGGCTTCTGTCTTCTCTCCTGAGGCCACCAGAGGGCGCATCGAGCAAAATATTACTAATGCACATTATTCAAAGCAATAAAATAACTATCTTTGAAAAAGTGC
>CM041805.1:634178-637718 GCA_023376895.1 Aspiorhynchus laticeps | reverse complement strand
CACACACACACACACACTCACTCACTCACTCACTCACTCACTCACTCACACACACACTCACTCACTCACACTCACTCACACACACACTCACACACACACACACACACACACACACTCACTCACTCACTCACTCACACACACACTCACACACTCACTCACTCACACTCACTCACACACTCACTCACTCACACACTCACTCACTCACTCACACACTCACTCACTCACTCACACACACACTCACCCACTCACACACACACTCTCTCTCTCTTTTGGCGCTGTTTAATGTGGCGCGAGAGACCGCTGTACAGCTCAGATCAAGTGAAGCGGCAGCGCAGTGAACTGATCATCTCTTTCTCTTCACTACTAGTGAGTACTCACCTGTGTGTAATCAAACACAGTAAAAGATGTAAATGATCCCGCGCTCTGCTGCCACTAGCTGGACAGGGTGGGAATTACAGTTATTAATTACAGTAGATCACCCTCAGTGTAATCTGTCAAAGTGACGGACGGCCTTCAGATTTTTACATCACTGCTAAAAAAATCGAGTAGCCCGAGTGCACCCTGGACGATGGGGCGGGGTTGCTCCGCCCACCCCCAATTTCATTGGTTTATAATACAGCAGAGCTTATTGGTGTAGACGTTTGCAAGAGCATTCTTTCATATACGTTTTTATGAACGATCTACGCTGTTTGGCTGTACTACAACTAACAACAGCGATTTTAGTTAAAATCAATTAGCAAATGATTATTTTTTTTTCTTATGATGAATTAGTTAGATTAAATCCTTTTAATGTAGCTGTGTAATATGAGCGGCTCACAAATTAAGTCTGGGGAACAAAGTCTTAATTCGTGGCCGTGATATAGTCCTACCTATGCTATAGCCTCATCTATGAGAAATATTAATTATGTTTCTGTGTGATGAACGTAATCAATCTCAACAGGGGTTGCACGTGAAATGAAGTCAGATATTATTGCACTTTTCACAGAAGCAGATATACTTAAACATTGAGCAGGTTTAGCTGGGCGATGCTGATAAAAATGATAAGACATGGGACAAACCCGCAAATGGTTTTATTTTAAAGAACAACAGCGGTGACAAATAACACAATAATACCAAATAGTCCATCAGCATGAACCGGGGTTTTATGTGTGGATAATGGGAATAAAACCTTGCTGAAACTATTATTATTTTTTTTTTTGCATATAGGCCTATTTTAAATAATAGGCTGTTATTAAATCTGACCTACAGCAAATATTATTATTAATGTGTTTAAGTGCGTATTTAAGCAATAAATGTTAATTTTCTCTGCAACATTTTTATTTACACTTTTATAGACTATATGCACAAATTAAATTACTGGTTTTGTGGCTCAATCCTTTAAAAATAATCAAGAATCACTGTACTATAGTGATTTTAGATTTTTAGTAGTTATTATAGTCTTTAATAAATAATAAATATTAATCACAGAGGTCTCTTTTACTCATTAAAAGTGCTCATGTAGCCTATTGCACATCCGAGTGATTTACTATTCGATAGTTATGGTCTATATGACGAGTGTTAATAACTGAATCTAAATTCATACACAGACGCACACACAATGAGGGTGTGGATTCATAAATAATTGGATTTTTAATATCTGATGTCATGGACACTTATTTACTATAGGAACCTTTAAAAACTAAGAGAATCAATATAGGCTCAAATATTTTATTAAGGTATAAACAAGGAAACATTGAGCTTGCCATGAACACATTTGATTAGCACTTTATAAGCAAGTTTGTGATGCATTGAGCAACGATACTCATCTCTTTAAACAACAAAAAATGGTTGTGATTTAAAACGTAAAATCAGCCGCTTACGTTCGTGTTTGTCCATCTCTAAAATACAGTAAATTATCATCATTTGCGTATAAAATTTAGTGCTGATCCGCAGCCTGCCGATCCTCAAGGAAATTTGAATCAAGCGCCTTTTAGCCTGAAGAACCCGGAGGTGCTGTCATCAAGAGTTTATTTGTAAACAATGACGTCATCTGACTAAAATTACCACGGTTACTAAACAGATAATAATTAATATAGGCCTATGATTCTAGAGTTAGCACATAATATTTCTGTAATATGGCCATTCCGTTCACAAAGGAATGCGCATGCGCGGGTCTGCACCAATAAGATTTGCCGTGTTATAAACCAATGGAATTGGGGGTGGGCGGAGCCAAACGTGTCGCCCCGCCCCAATGCTCCAGACTGCACTCTGGAGTGCTTGAAAAAGTCTGTAAATGACGGAAAATGTTTGTTTAACGCGACCTCTGGTGTCAACTATTCAGGCCTAGAGTACGTTCACCCAGTTAAATTTATCTTAGTCTTACAAGATGCTTTACAAACGAAGACAATGTTGTTTACATATTAGATTAAGTTGTCCATTATGGTCAGAAGTCTTACTGCATCAAGTCACCTACATGAACGTTTAGAGAGTGTTCAGAGAAAACATTGTCACTCTCTCTCACACTCACACTCCGGATGTGTGTGCGCACACACACACACACACACACACGTCACACACACACACACACACACACATCGGATGCGTGTGCGCACTCAGATCACTTGGACATGGTTGTGTACAAGAGGTAAAAAACGATATAAATACTGTTCGTTTTCTCACACAAACCGCTCGTTTCGTGTCTTAGGCCATCAATGTGTAGTTACGATGGGGAATTGTTTAATTTGGATTTCTCTGTGCATGTTCTTTTTCCCTCTTATAGAGACAGTGACCTATACCTGCCATTATATGACTGACAGACTAGAACGGTTTGACATAAAAACATCAAAATTGGATCTACTGAAGAAAAAAAGACACCTACATCTCGGATGCCCTTGGGGTAAGCTGATAGATACCACATTTTAATCTCAAAGTGAACTATCCCTTTAAGATGTGACAGTTTTCATCCTAAATCTCTTATTGAGAGTCTATCTATTAGTCAATTTAAGAGGGTGCGTAGAGTTTATAGTACAGCAGAATCATATTCTCAGCGGTCTACTGATTTTTCTCTAAGATTCATGAATCGTGGTTATCGTAGAGACAATGGATTGAAGAATGATTCATCTCAAATACAATGTTCATGTGCTAAAGGTAATAAACAGAGCAATCATGTAACTGTCCTACTTGTGCTATTAAGTACTCTGCATTGGGTGTGACGTTTTGAAAAGTCTTACACAGGCATATTATTTCTAGTGATCTGAAATTATCTGGTCCTAGTTTTTTTTAAAGCTTAGTCTAACAAGCTTTCACCATTGTAACGTATTTTTAGCTGTACAAAGCAAACAAAAGCATCTATAGACAGTATAGACAGCAGCGTCCATGTCCCTAAGTCCCAAAATGCATTGCGTTGCTGACGTTACATTCCCAGACTCTATATGTGGCAAGTGGGCCATAATGTTAGTGCTTTACAATACATCGGCATAGAGAAGGTACAAAAATCGACAAGAGGTGGAGACTTTGAGAGGAGATTGTTGCATCATTTTTGGACTTACACTTTGAATACTT
>CM041805.1:624178-629178 GCA_023376895.1 Aspiorhynchus laticeps | reverse complement strand
TTGGGGTACCCGAGCCTGCTTTGATGCGATGGGAAAATGCCTGTGAGAAGAGATGTGTGTGAGTGATGGCAGAAGTGCAGGAGAAATAGCTTGTAGGAGATGTGAGGGGATGGGGTCTAGAAGGCTGGAGAGAATAAGTTTAGAGACTTCATCTTCTGTACGAGGAGAGATGGACTAACTAAGAATATTTAAAACCTGCTGACCAATCTTCAAACTCACAAAAAGACTTCTTGATACCTGTTAAATTGCACTGTGGCAAACTGTACCGCAGTAGTTTTAATTTCAAGCCATTTGTGTGCTATAGACTTTGCTGTGATAATGAAAAAGGAGTGGACAGCTGAATTGACTCCAGCGAGGTAAGCCGTATATTTAAGTGGAGTCTGTGTGAAGACCGACGACGTAAAGACCTGCGCAACTCCACTGACAAGGCACAGTATATCTTTCCTTCCTCCTCTTTCCACCACATTTACGTACTGTGTGTTTATTGTAGTTATTTATCACCCTCCAGGTCAGCTGGGCAACTTTCTAGAAGAACTGGATATGCTGCTGTCTTTAGTGCCGGAGGATGGCTGCCCTCTGGTACTTTTCAGATACTTCAACGTCCACCTTGAGAATCCACCTGCTGCTGACGTCCACTCTCTCCTGGCCTCTTTCCACCTTCAGCGGCTTAACACCACAGGTACTCGTAAATCAGGTAACCAGCTCGACCTCATCTTTACATGCAATTGTATCACAGATAACATCTTTGTCTCATTTCTTTATCACTTGTAATATACAATTACAACTTCCGTCACACCACCAACCCCTCTTCCAGTTATGTTTAGACCAGGGGTCACCAAGCTCGGTCCTGGAGGGCCGGTGTCCCTGAAGAGTTTAGCTCCAACCCTAAGCAAACACACCTGAAGCAGCTAATCAAGGTCTTAACAGGTTTACTTGAAACTTCCAGGTAGGTGTGTTGAGGCTAAACTCTGCAGGACACCGGCCCTCCAGGATCAAGTTTGATGAAACCTATGGTCTCTTTCTCCTTCTCGACTTTCTTCTGTGGTATCATCCTCTCTTCTCACCCCCAACACATTTCTCATCATTAGATGTGGATATATTGTTTTCCACCCTAAAAAGCTGCCTAGACAGTATCAACAGACCAGCACAATTACCCCCTGGTTCACCGATGTCCTCCACGAGCACCAGATTAAACTCAGGGCAGCAGAGAGAAAGACTCAGCTGAGCTCAGTAGGCATGGGCAACATTTGACTCAAGTCAGGGGGGGAAAAAAAGAGAGATTTTTCGTATGTAGCCTATGCATCAAAACAATGCGCTACTACATTGCAATGCATAAGAAGAATAACTTAAAGAGGTTGCCTGCGTTTACTAAACTGTGGAGCTTTGACTCTTGCTGATTTGAACGGCGATGCTTCCCGTTTTAAGTGTCAGTTGATGGCCTTTTATTTTTAACCAGAAATGTGCGCGCTGCTTTTCTGATGTTCATTTAAGTTTTCCGTGTCTTTTTCTTCATTGTGGTGAGACGCGTCAACGATCAGATGTGGGACTATTCTGTCATAAATCGCATACCATTAATTTCTGAACTTTCTACCGTCTGTTACTGGAGATGAAATTACTGGTTGATATGTCCCGATCTCAATAAAGATTACACACGCTTTTAGTCCGTGAACTGGATCTCGCTCAGGACGCGCGCCGTCTGTGGAAGCTTGGCCAGGACCGCTTCCAGAATAAATCACCGAGGGTCCTTTGCACTGATATTTCAAGAACGAATCCAGCATCATTCCCGAAACTTTGCAGCATGTATGTGTCTGAAAAACGAATGTTTCATTCAAATTCTGAATGGATTATAGCCTAGAAAACACACAAAGCGCGCTCCCTTTATTATCACTAAAAGCATCACTCATCAAAGTTCATCGCGATCTCACACAGTTCCGTTATAATCAAGCTCTCTAAACTACACAATGAATCTCTTATTTACATCGCGTCTGCACTTACTTAGTCATGAGATGATTCACGAGCGTGCAAAACTCCGGCTCTTTCAGCGGTGAGTGAATTCTGAAAACTAACGTTTCTGATTGGCCATTGCGTTGAAGAAATCAACAGACATGTCTTTGATTGGCTGCATTGCTCAACGCTGCAAAAACACTTTAGATAGTTTGCCAGATCTTTTAATTGCTTTTGCTTTCGTTTGAGGGTATTGCCCCCAGGGGTGCCAATACTTCTGTCCATATAGTGGAGGTTTTATGAACACTAACTTACGCCGTGCTTCTGGATGGCCACGTTGGTGAGGTGCACGAACATGTTGTCCAGCTCACTGGTGCTCGGGGTGTATTTGACCGTGCAGAAACGACAAAATCCCAGTTTGTACCTGACAACACAAAACCGCTTAGTGCAGATCAAGAGATGCGGCGGTGAGTCAAGGATTACAAATAGCTGTGAATTATCATTATTCAGTCCCACCAGGAATTCACTATTGATTTTTTTTTATTGAATGACACAGACAGCAGCAGGTTTATTAGGCTGCTGTCACTTTAAGACCTAATGCACAGATACACATGCAACTTCTTTCTCAGCTGTTTATGTTCACTTAAGACATAAGCAACTGTGTTTATGTTTCGGGAATGACTACTAAACATTAAATGAAACACACTACTAAATGATTGTTTTCCCTCAGATTTACACAGTTAATGCACATTCTCTCAAGATCCATCTAAACTATGTAAGCGTCACATGCTGGAGATACTCACATGTAGCACTTCAGCGGCCTGTAGCTGGTGACCAGCACATAGAGCCGCAGGTCGAACTTCTTCCCTCCGATCAGCAGCGGGTTATCGATGTACAGCGAGATGACGTAGGCCTCCTTCCCGCTGTTGGCCGCCACAAACCTGTCAAAGCACAGCACCTCAGACAGACGCCCACATCTGATCACAGCGGATCAAACTCAGGAGGTCAGCTCACGTGGAGGTGCGGCTGTCGCGAGACCATTTCTTGATCTGAGAGAGCTTGTTGATGAGGAAGATGCCTTTGCCCTGCGCCTTCCCACACGGCTTCATGATCCACGTGCTGGACGGACTCTTGCGAAACTCCTCCACGAACAGGTTATAGTCGGCCGGCAGCATGAACGTCACCGGCACGAAATCTGTCCCGGAGTCAGAGAGAGTCGGTCATTCAGAGCTGATCTCCAGGGCTCTACGCTTACTTTTATTTTTAGGAGCGCTTGTGCTCCTAATTAAAAACATTTAGGAGCACGGTCAAAAATTTAGGAGCACCTTCAAATCAATAATCAAAAATTCTGATCAAAAATGAACCTTCCCATTACGAGGTGATATTTGACTCCTTAAAGGGACAGTGCACCCAAAAATCATCATTTACTCCCCCTCAAGTAGTTCCAAACCTGTATGAATGTCTTTGTTCTGCTGAACACAAAGGAAGATATTTTGAATAACGTTTGTAATCAGGCTATTTTGGGGCACCATTGACTTCCATAGTAGGAAAAAGAATCCTATGGAAGTCAATGGTGCCCCAGAACTGCTCTGTTTCCCTCATTCTTCAGAATATCTTCCTTTGTGTTCAGAACAAACACATTCATACAGGTTTGGATCTACTTGAGGGGGAGTAAATGATGATGCAATCGAGCCACCGGCTCCGCCCCCAACACTATAAGAGGTGTGTTCACTTGAAGCAGCGCTGCAGACCGATCAGTGTGTGTCATCAGAGTACAGCGAGAGCTACAGAGAGCAGACGCTCCGGATGCTTTACAATCGCTCTCGCAGTACTTTGATATCAAACGCTGCTTCAAGTGAACACACCTAATACCTAGAGTGCATTAGCATCAGTGCTTCACGGCTCAATCGTGTCATTACCGTTAGTTACTACAGCCTACAGTTTGTTAGCTAGCTATGCCTTCGTCACGTAAATGCATAATACCTGATTGCGATCATTTACAAAACAGCTCGGTCTCCTTATTAAATAAGCTGCAGAGGAAGAGTTGAGAGAGACGGCGAGTGGGCGTGGCTTCAGCACCAGTGGACACGCCCCCAGCGGTTGAGAGCTTATTTTTTCAAGATTTTGATACCTTATTTTATTTACTTGGCAGTTTTTTTGGCATTCAAATTTGTCTGGGTGGTTAATAACACATTTTTCTGTGGTGTGACGAACTCAGAACACACATTTAATATTGACTTTACACAGACTTTAAAAATGTAACTAAAACTGCCAGCAGGAGGCGGTATGTCACTGATTTTATCACTGAATCATTCATTAATTGATTCGTTCGAACGGCTGATTCATTCAGGAACGAAGCATCTGACTGGTGATTGAATCATTGACTTGTTTAAAAACGAATCGTTCATTCATAAACGAATCACCGCTGTGTTTGAATGCAGATGCGCTGGGACTTTGTCTGAAACTATTATCGTTGATGAAATGTGTTGTAATCAGTCACTTAATATTAACTTCTTGTTTAATGAACTGTTGCATTAAATCAATATCACATTTGCAAACTCCCTTAATAATCATTAAAAGCTGTATAACGTCTGTGATGCATTACTCAACGTTAGAAGCCTTTAACGCTCCCTCAGCACAAACACTAATATGCTGATCGGGTCAGTCCTAACTGTTGTTCATAGTCGCACGCAGTAGTTTTGAGTCGCACTGTAGAGCCCTGTGATCTCACACACACAGAAGCAGCGGCGAGATTCACCCAGGTAGAGGTGCTTCCCGTTCTCGTCCTTCTCGGCTAAGGGACTGGCCTCCTTCTCCAGCTCCTTCCTGTAGCGCTTGATGTTCTTGATCATCAGGTCCTTCCTGGTCAGCTCGTAGTGGTTGGGGAAGTGATTGACCATCTGGTCGTCGGACAGACGGTAGCCGGTGTCCACGCTGAACACGTTACGGATGGTCTGGATGCTCATCCTGTCACATGACGGGATCACATGACTGTCAACACCTCAAACCAGTGTCATTATAGCATGACTGAGATACAAGCAACTATTAAGGGGGCA